>JAAAWM010010613.1:0-45829 GCA_036873465.1 Thinopyrum obtusiflorum
TGAATGTGGAGAAGAAAATCTTCAATCCATACTGCGGGATCTGTTGTGCCGTCGTATGATTTGATGTTCACGGGTTTAAACCCTTCAGGGAACTCATGCTCCATTACCTCATCGGTGAAGCATAGGGGGTGTGCGGCGCCTCTGTATCGGGCCATGTCATGACGCAGTTCGGATGGAGTTCGTATGCGGTTTTCAGCCCGGGGTTGGTTGTGTTTATCGCACCAGGCTTGATAGCCCACCTCTCGTGCCGGAGCATGCCCCCGTGATCCGTAGATTGACCTGGTCTGACCCGCCCTGTTTTCCAGGTCCTGTCGTAGGTCGTATGTGTATCCCCGAGCTGTTGTTTCTCTGCTTTTGCGGCGAGGTGGTGCGGGCTGGTGTTCGGCTTGAGTTGCCGCTCTGTCCCGGCCACGTGGTGGTCTATCGGATCCGTCTGCCGCATTACGCACGGGTGGTATGGGCTCCAACGCCTCATCGTCGAATTGGGGTAGCAGTTTACGCTTTGGGTAACTCTTTGCTGGGAGTTCAAGACCGTATTCTTCGGCTGCCAGGACGTTAGTCCACCTGTCGTTGAGCAGATCTTGGTCAGCTCGAAGCTGCTGCTGCTTCTTTTTCAGGCTCCTTGAAGTGGCTATTAGCCGGCGCTTAAAGCGTTCCTGCTCAAGGGGTTCCTCAGGCCCGATAAAGTTTTCGTCGCCGAGGCTCACCTCATCCTCGGAGAGTGGAAGATAATTACTATCCTCCGAGTCTTTGTTTACAGCCTGTTCATCAGGGCCAATTTGCCTGTCTTCCTGATCGTCCTGTTCGGAGATTGGCTCGACGGGGTCTTCTTGGTCTTCGGCGTCGTCCGGAGTGTTGATGTCCCCGGTGCTGGTATTGCTGTCTTTTCCACGGCGTGATTTAGAGCGGCGCCGCTGATGTCGCCGCTTTGGTTGTGTCTTAGGAGGTTTATCCTCAACTGGGTTTTTCTCGTTATCGCCGTTACCCTCTTTGGGTGTATCCACCATGTACACATCATACGAAGAGGTGGCCGTCCAGCGTCCGGTAAATGATGGGTTTTGGGCCTGCTCTTCTCCGGCATCGTCGTCCATACCGTCGATGTCTTCGGAGCCGTAATCGAGCATGTCGGTTAAGTCCTCGGCAGTGGCTATGAAGTGGGTGGTGGGTGGGACGTAAAATTCCCCGCTCTCAGCCCCTAGTCTGGGCTAGGCATTGTTTGGACGTTGCCCCTCTGTAATGACGAGGGATCGCATTAAGTCCAGAGCCTCGCTTAAAGGCGAGGTTTGGCCAGGGAGAAAAGAGTCCGAGGAGTACGGCGGGAAGAAAACTCCTTGGCCGAGCTCACACGATGCTGACTCCGAGGGTTCGGAGCCAGTGTTCGAAGAAGAGTCCGGCTTCATGATGATTGCCGGTGGTGCTGCTTCCTCTAGCTCTCCCGTACCAGGCTCGATAGCCGCAGAGAGTCCGACGGGCTCGGGAATCCCGTCTTCGGACCTGGTGATGCGCTCCGGATCTAAGGCCCGAGCGGAGGTTGGGGTCGCGAACCCTTGGAAGATCAAGTCTCCTCGAATATCAGTGACATAATCCAGATTTCCAAAACTGATCTGGTAACCTGGGGCGTAGCTGTCGATCTGCTCTAGATGGCCAAGCGAGTTGGCCCGCAGTGCGAAGCCGCCGAACACAAAGATCTGGCCGGGAAGAGAGATCTCCCTCAGGGCAGCATTGTTGTAGATGACTGATGGAGCCATCGAACCTTCTGGCGACGACACGTCGGAACTCTCAATGAAAGCACCAATGTCGGTGTCAAAATCGGCGGATCTCGGGTAGGGGGTCCCGAACTGTGCGTCTGAGGATCGAAGGTAACAGGAGACAGGGACACGATGTTTACCTAGGTTCGTGCCCTCTTGATGGAGGTAATACCCTACTTCCTGCTTGATTATCTTGGATGAATATGGGGTTACAAGAGTTGATCTACCTCGAGATCGTAATGGCTAAACCCTAGATGTCTAGCCTGTATGATTATGATTGTGTCTCTACGGACTAAACCCTGCGGTTTATATAGACACCGGAGGGGGCTAGGGTTGTAAAGAGTCGGTTTACAGAGAGAGGAATATTCATATCCGCACGCTAAGCTTGCCATCCACGCCAAGGAGAGTCCCATCCGGACACGAGGGAAGGCCTTTTATCTCGTATCTTCACGGCCCACCTGTCCGGCCCACATCACGTAGCCCGGACACCCGAGGACCCCATAATCCAGGACTCCCTCACCCACCACCACTCTTCTTCCCCATTCTTCTTCTTCTCCGTGGTGAGCTCCTCTCCTCTCTCTCCCCCACCCAAACACCCCCTAGATCCACTCCATTTGCTTGAGATTTCACCGGTGGATCCAGATCATTTTCATCACCCAAGGTACCTCTCTCAATTCCTCTCATTTTGATTGGTTGAAATCTTGGTTTTGTGTGCATTTGCTCAATTTATTGCAAACCCTAGGCGTTGATCTTGTTGTGTGCATTTATAATGCATTGATGGCACATTTATGATGCATTTATGGCTATGGTTGTGCTTGCCTAGGGTTAGGGGTTATAGTGGTTATGTTAGGGGTTAGTGTTAGGATTATAGTTATGGTTAGGGTTATGGTTAAGGTTAAGGTGAAGTTAACTATGAATAGAAGTTATTTGTCCAATGTGTGCATAAATTATGTTATTGCTCCATTTGAATTGGTTGGATGACATATATGGATAACTTTATTGTTTCCATTGTTCTTAGATGCATAAGCTCGTAAATGTTCATTATTTGGACAAGACGACATTTATGAATGAAAATGACGATGAAGGGGAAGAGGCTATGGTTTTTGACACAAGTCCAAGCTTTGATGATCTTGTAGTGAAAGTGAGAAGCGCCTTACATTGGAATGACCCAAATGCCGAGGTTAATCTTATTGGGAGGTATGGCGTTGGATTGGGAGTAAAGTCCCGATTAAAGAGTATGTCCATCACCTCCCAATTGCATTGGAATGTGTACAAGGACAGAGTAGACGCATCACAAGACAAGTGTCTTGAGATATTTGCCACAAAGGTTGATCCTCCTCCCTTGCAAATTGATTTGAACCGCAATGTATCCTTCCCAATACATGATGGTAGTGCCGAGGTGTATGTCCCCAATTGTTCTAACCAACCACCAAGTAGCCAACCCAATGAAGATCATATCAATGCTAGCACCATAGTACTCTGAGATGATGCTATTCCTCTTATTCAAGAAGATGCTAGTGATCATGTTGATGATGATGCTATTGTTGCTCAAGAGGATGCTTACGCGGAGAATGAAGAGATTCATTACAATGCCATTGGTAACTTGGATGTCATTGTGCGGCAACAAGACATGGATCGTACCCTCCCTTACAACCGTATGTGTGGGTATGACTCCAATGACGAGGGTCCAGAGGAAGAATTGGATGAGGATGGGTTGACGGCGCAAGAAAATGACATCTACAAGAAGGTGACAGGCAAGGAAAGAGGGCCGTCGTTGTTTAGGGATGTGAGTCTTGCGGACAAGGTCGTTATTGATGGTGGGATGAGATTGGGCTTGTTTGAGCCAACACCGTGCCCCAAGGTCGGTGATCCTCGGCCAAAAAATGACGATGAGAATGCTCATTTGAAGAAAGGAATCAAGTTTGGTTCTTTGGTAGAGTTCAAGATATGGTTGTGTGACTACGCCATTAGGAACCAGAGGCCGTTTGTTGTTGGTCATTCCAATCAAAATGTTCGGTACACAGTCAAATGTGACCAAGAAGGTTGCCCTTGGAGGGTCCGTGGAAGAAAAATCAAAGAAACCAGGCAATGGGTATTGAAGAGTTGTGTTGCCACTCACACGTGCGTACCCGCGGACAAGGCCGACCGAAGCAATGGACACCGTCAACTCACGTCTGAGTATCTAGGCTACAAATTGTTGAATCAAATAGCACATGTTCCAACCGTGAAGGTCAAGTTTCTCATGACTTCGATTGAGGAACTATTCGGATACCAGGTCAAGTATGGGAAGGCATGGATGGCCAAGGCAAACGCTATTAGGATGTTGCATGGTGATTATGAGGCCGCATATAAAATTCTGACGAAGATGTTGGCAGCCATTGCTCATCGGAACCCGGGCATGCGCCATCGGGTCAAGTCAATTGACGGAGTGTTCACTGGTACAACGAGGTGCTATACAAACGGTTTGTAACCCCTTTCCGCGACGGTGTTTCGAACCGTCGCCAAGTGAGTGACTATGATGGGGGGGGTCCTTCCCACACGACCCAGAAACCATCGGGGATAGGCCCTCTTGGCACACACGCTCGGCAAAATGAGGTCATGTGCGACGGGCGAGCGATCAAATATGGTTATACGTATAGTTATGCTAAAAAATACAATTAATCAGGCCAAATCATTTTCTGGTCGTAAGTACATCCCACAAAGTCAGTCCCGGCTAAACGTTTCCGTTCATATGTACATTCCACACAGTCAATCCAAGGAATATGTTTCTGTTAGTATGTACATCCCACATAGTCAATCCAAGAAGTATGTTTCCGTTCGTATATACATCCCACACAGTCACTCCAAGGAAAACGTTTCCGTTCGCATGTGCATCACACACAATTTTCCCTATTAAATCGTTTGTGATAGCGTTGCCATTGCACACGATATTAATAATTTTATCGTTTGCGTTATTGAATGCATCACACTGCGTTGAAGAAACTGTGTGGCAAAGGTTGTCCATCACACACACTTTTTATGTGGTAAACGTTTGCGCAAGGTGGCCTAACGCAAAGAGTTTTGTCGTGTGTGATTGTTTATTGATCCAACACGGATTATTCCTAGAAACTGTGTGTGTTGCCTGAGGTCATCGCCCACGGTGTTTTCTCAATAACCGCTTGCAATAGAAAAAGCCAATTAGCAGGCTAAGTGCATGTCCATCCTTCGCCCTCTTCAGGAACACTTCAATATTGAATCGTGGGTGTTGTATGAATACATTCCTCGCCTCCTGACCATATAGGTGGTTTGAGAGGTAATCATCAGTGAGCTGCTTTGGAAAGGCGTGAAAACAAGGATATGCATAAATATCTTCTCTAGATTTGAAATGGCGCAAAGGAATTAAAAAGACAAGGTATAATAGTTAGTACCATCCTATAGTGAACTGATGTCTTCTTCATTGTGCAGACAAAGATCTTGTTGTTTTTTGTCGCTTATTTCTTTATCGTAACAATCTTTCTGAGTTTCTTGACTTGACTGATATTTATGGACAACTCATTTCCACATATGCAAAAAGGGTCAAACAGTGGGTCAAAACCTCTGACAGCAGGACCTACATGTGCAAGACCAAATTGTTAAAAACCTAATATTTAAAAACAAGAAGTGGAAAGGTGTGTTATTAACTGCAACATGCCTAATATTTGAAAACAAGCAAACATAGTCATTCAAACTTGTATTGTGTGGGTCTAAGTACACTAGTTATTGGCCCTATTTGGATCCATGGGTTAGAGTTAGTTTGAGCTAGTTTGGGCTCAAATAGCCCTAAAGTATCCAAACATGAGGGCTAGTTTGAGTTAGTTGCGTCTAACCCACCCAAAACAACTATCCCACCCAAGAGGTGCTGATTGGGGCTAGTTCTCCTAGTGCATTTATTGTCAATCTAACACTGTCATCCAAACATCTCTTTGGCTAGAGTTAGTTCAGGGTTAGTCATTGTTGAGTATCATTGTTATTTAGGAAACATAGGATAGCGTAGGATTTATTATACGTTGACTTGTACTCCAAGATGACCATGTACTCCTATATATATGCCCACGAGGCTCAAGCAATACAATCAACTATTCCATCAATCTCTCTCTCCCTTTTAACTGTCATGAGCTAGAAACTAACTCTAACCTCTAGCTAAGTTAGAGTATCCAAACAGTGCCATTGTTAAATCAAATGGAAAGGCTTGGTAAATACTCCCTCCAGTCCTTTTTACTATGCATATAAGAATTGTCTGAAGTCAAACTTCATAAAGTTTGACCTTAACTTCATAAAGTTTGACCTTATTTATATAAAAAAATATCAACATCTACCATGCTAAAGTTATACAATATGAAAATTTAAGTCGTGACACATGTACTGATATTGATTTCATATTGTGAATGTTGGTATTTTTTTCTATAAAGTTGGTCAAACTTTACGAGGCTTGACTTTAGACATCTTATATGCGAACTAAAAAGATTCGGAGGGAGTTCAACATGCTTAACAGCAACCAAATATAGTCATTCATAGAGCTATTGTTAAAATTGGTATTGATGAAATTGAACTGCACAGTTCATACTAGCACATATAGAACATCACACTGTTAATAGCTGAAATAAAAAAGGCATACTACGAACAACCAAAGATGGCAATTGAAACTGGACATATGCTAACTACAAACAACCGAACAACCTTAAACCATAGAAATAAACAAGGCGTAATGCAAACAACCAAATATAGCAATAAATACTGGACAGGTTCTCACTACAAAAGGGGTTCGAGAAAACAAATCATGGGTTTCCTCACTTGTCACAGATTGGCTCCTCCTCATGGTCGCCGTCGATGAGGTCTGACTTGCCAGCTGAGGATGCCAAGCCAGCGTCACAGAACGTGTCCTTCAGAAATGACAAAAGGGGCTCCATGGTGATGAAGGATGGCAAATTGTTCATAACGAGCCGTAGAAGATCAGCAGCAGGGCCATCAATGAGATCGACGGCTGTCGAACCCGAAGGGTTGGGGGTGGGCAACTTAACCTGTGACATAACCCGCGTCAAGCCGTTGGTGTCGACGACCTCGATGTCGTAGCCGGCGTCAGCGACATGCCAGAATACTCTAGCCCGCTGATTGAAAGGCTCAATCCAGGTCCAATCATAGTCGTCAGCTTCCTCAGCGGCCACCTCTCCAACGTCGGGCGAAGAGGCCGCGGTAAAGCTCTTTTGGGCCATTCGCTCCTCGAGCTCCCCGGGAAGTGTAGCCGGGCTTAGGCTGCGACGCTCTGGAGTGGGGGAGGGGGTGGGGATGGGGATCTCTGGGAAAGGGGGCATTTTGCAGGCATCATCTAAGAAACTCAGGTCGACAAGGGTATGTATATCGGTGGGTAAACTACACGGGCAGACCGACAGAGGTTGACGATGGAGGCGGCGTGGCAGCGGCGGCGACCTAGCTAGGTTTGGAGCGAGGGAGGGGTGGTGTGCATGTGTGTAAGCGGGGGATTTGGGGTGAGCGAAGGATTTGGGGTGTGTGTGTGGAGGGGGTCCAAGGTGGTGTTTGAGGAAATGCCGCGGGTACTGAAAATTTTACTAGGCGGGAGTAAAATGGCGGGGCTACTGAAAATCTAGATCAAGGGATTGAAGCATAGCGGGGCGGGAGTAACGAACATCACACACAGTTAAAACATAATAATCGTGTGCTATCAAACAGAAAAACACTCCAGCCGAGCAGATATTTTTGAGATTGCGAGGGATGCAGGTGGGAGTAAAATGCCGGGGCTACTGAAAATTTGGATCTACTGATTGAAGCAGAGCGGGAGTAACAGACATCGCACACGGTCCAGATATACTAATCGTGTGCTGTCAAACAGAAAAACCATCTACGCGGGTAGATATTTTCGAGATTGCAAGGGAGTAGATATTTTCGAGAGGGGGAGGGAAGCCTCGTGGAGCCCAATCTACTGTGATCATGTGGGTGATAGGGGCAGGGGCGCGGCACACGGGTAGTCCTAGGGAACCGTGTCTGTTTCGTACCCGATCGCAGATGGTTGCTGTGTCTGACTCATCTGCTATTTATAAATTTGGCCAAAAAAATGCGGGAAAAGGTCAGAACATGAACACACTTGCATGTGGACCAAATGTATGTATGAAAAGGGTGGTTTGATGTTCAAATACCCAATGCACAACTTTGATGTGGCACCTGTTGCACAAAGCGCACGTTATTATTGCTAGCCCCCCGGGGGGGGGGCCCCCGCCACAGACACAAACACACACACACACACACACACACACACTTCATGTTGCCAGGAGGGGAATCCTAGCTATGAACGCATGCCCCCAGATAGCTAGGTCTGACATCTCACCCTACCGTAACACAAAACCAAAAGGAGTACATCATGGTCAACCCCCCCGGGCCCCCCCCCTTTACTTCCGATCAAATGTGGACCATGTGCGGGCCCACAGATGTGTTCTTCTGGCGTTAGATGGGTGAGACCACATACGAACCACACCTACGGGTTGCTCGATATGTGTGTGTGTGTGTGAAAACGATGTGGTGTGATATTTAAATAACCAGATCACAAATTTGATGTGGCACATGTGCATAGCAAATTAACCAGATATCCCCGACCCCACGGAGGTTCATCTAGTACGAAGTGCCCCCCCCCCCACACACACACACTTTGAGTCGGGGGAAGGGGGCATCTCACCAAGGCCTATTGTAAGACTGACCAAGAAGAATCACCACCTTGGTCGTATAACCTCTCTTGTTTGTTGGGTCAAAGTCATGCATTGACGTTCCACATGCGGCCCCACAAAATAGGCTAGCTTGTCGCCGATAACCACGCAAGGGAGTGCCTGGAGACAACCACTGCGTGCATGTGGCCCAAACATATGTATGAAGTGTCATGTGGTGTTTGAATATACCCAATGCACAACTTTGATGTGGCAGCGTGCTTTCGGGGGGGGGGGGGGGGGGGGGGGGGGGGGGGGGGGGGGGGGGGGGGGGGGGGGGGGGGGGGGGGGGGGGGGGGGGGGGGGGGGGGGGGGGGGGGGGGGGGGGCCTCGTGCATCCCTGCATCTCCTCATCGTTGGTCGTTCGATCAAGATCTTGTGAATGCTTTTCGTTGGCCCTCTTTTTGCACAAACACGCCGGCCTCCAGACAAGTTGAGAAAATCGGCTATTTGCCACTTTCAATATTGGGCTTCTCAAAATTGCCACTCTCAAGAATGACTTCGCAAAAATGCCACCCAGCCCGTGTGCACTTTGATTATCATGCCATTTCCTCTTTTTCATTGATTTTCTTTTTCTTTTCCCATTTCTTAGCGCTGAAGGGACCAAACTACCCCGGGATATTTCAACCTTATCTGATGCACGTGGTGACTGGTTAGGCCGGATTGATGTGAGGCCGTGAGGCGCTCGTCCTTGTCTTCACCGTAGCCCGCCGTCGCTGATTCCTGTGCGAGCCCCTGAAGCTCGCCCACGCCTACGCCAGCAACCGCAGCTTGCTGCTGCCCGGCGTTGCTCGCCCAAGCCTGCGGGCCCCGGCTTATGCCTGCTCGAGCCCTCGTAGCTCGCCGCCAGTGCTCGTCCACGTCTGCACGAGCCGGCGCAGTTCGCTATCGCCTCGCTGATTCATGCATGAGCCGCCGCAGCTCGCCGCACATGCCCTGCGCGAGCAACCACGGCTCGCCCTCGCCTGCGTGCTGGAACAGCTCACCGCATGACATGCTAGAGAGGTGCGCCAACGACTTCATGTCCATAAACACCGGTGAACATGCAGTAATCTCGGCGAGCGGCGTGCGCTGAAGGGCATTGTTTCAAGTTGGATGCAAAACAAACTAGTACGTGCGCACAACCTAGGGGTACTTTGGTCCTTTGAGGTGCCAAGAAATGGGAAAAGAAAAAGGAAAGCAATGGAAAAGAGGAAATGGCATGTTAATCAAAGTGCAGACGGACTGGGTGGCATTTTTGCGAAGCCAATTTTGAGAGTGGCAATTTTGAGAAGGCCAATATTAAAAGTGGCAAATAGCCGATTTTCTCAGACAAGTTTGCCACGTAAAGTTTGCAAAAAAACCCAGCGAGGGCAGCTCTCCCGGGTCGCCACTCCCCAATCGTTTTCTTGCAATCTGAAATCAAGCCTGCAACCTATACCCCGACGGCGGTCACGGCGGCAGGCATATGATGCCCGAACCACCACCACGATAGAATGGGTCTGCCTGGGTAATCGCCGTGACGGCCATGAAGGAATCCATCTCCCTACTGCCGATCCGCATGGTGAAAGGGTCCTCCTTGCCGGATACACTGCAACCAGTCACCATGGCGGTTTCTGCTGTACGGGACGATGAATCTGCATCGAATGTGATGGCTGGAACCTGCTTGCCATCGCCTGAATTTTCCTCCCCATGTAGCCATCGGGAAGCCCATCTCACTTGCACTACCATGGCCGTCAAGAACTCTACAACTACAGACAATGAGCTGAACTTAAGTATGACACATGTTGCTTCAGGTAAGAAATAAAAAAGAACTCAAATATCTGTACGTTGTAATGGATGAAAAATATTTCTTTTGTCAAAATGTCTCTCTGTTATTTTCTATGACTTGTTGCCGTGTTGAATGGAGTATACGAAATACCAGGAGCATCATTATACACTAAATTATGTATCAGATCACTTAGCTTCTGTCCTTTCCGTGGGCATTGTTGTGTGAATACAGATTGGGATGTACTTCCTATGCCTAAATTGTCGCCTTTGTCTAGTTAATTTAAGAGGCTTATCATGTTTGTGTGGTTGCAGCAATGGGAACTACAAATAGCTGGCAAATGCGGATGAATGGGGAAGGATTTAGTACACCCATAAAGAAACCAAGTGTTCCTGTCCTTGTAAGTCAATTTCTTTCATCAACCATGGCTGCATTCAATTCAATTATTTGTCATGAAGGTGCTTATTGATTCATTTATTATGTGCAGTGCTCGTCTTTCATACCTGAATGTGAAGATGATTTGAAGCCTAAAGTGGGGATGAAATTTCAAGGATTGAAGGCTGTGGAGGATTCTACAAGTCTTATGCACATCACTCTGGTTTTGGAGTTCGTATTGGACATCTGAAGAAGTTAGAAAATGATGTAATTCGCACTAAGCGATACATGTGTAACAGAGAAGGATTCAAGTCAGAAAAGTGTGAAATTATTGATGATCCATCGAAGAAAAGGCGTAAGAACACAAACACAAGGTGTGGCTGTGATGTGCATATATATGTAATGGATGAGAAGCTGTGTTTATTCTCCAGCTTTTGTCTTAATTCTATCACACTGGATGTGTGCTTAATTCAATCTATGTAGTGGTCAGAACATGCTACTGAGTTCCAGTTGTGTATGGTGGTTTGGAAGCTGGTTCTTGTTTATGTGTGTGTTCAAGAAAATTTGAGTGTAGATAGAGGCACCAGGTTTCCAAGGAGCAGCAACAAGCTGTTTTATCCATGGATTCTTTTGGGCTGCTACCATAGTTAGCTTGCATCAGGTGCAGAAACTTTGCAGATACATCAGACTAGTATCATGTAGTATGTAAGAGACACCTCAATTGCCAATAGGAACAAGTAATTAGAAATACTGTAGATGTTTCTTTCTTTCATTTCCATTCACAACTCTGAAGCTGCGTGTACACCGAACAACAGCTGCATTCTACAAGCTCACAATCCACATTCAGAAGCACAGTGTGCAAGTACTGCATGCATGCATCGAAGAAGAACAAGTACTACAAGCATTCAGAAGCTCAGTGTGCAAGTACTACAGGCATTTAGAGATTTAGTTGCCATTGCTCTCCAAGGGATTCTGAAGCAAGTCGCAGCACACAGTTGTACTCGCTGCTCACGCAACTATGCAGCGTGTAAGTCGAAGGTGCGGAGGTCACGGCCGTCGGTGGATTCGACGGCTGGGCCGACGACAAGGTGGAGGACTGCGGAGGTTGGGGCGGGCGGTTGCCTCGGCGGCTGGGACCGCCGACGTGCTGCACGAGTGCGGAGTGCAGAGGTTACGGCAGTCGGTGGCCTCGGCGGCTGGGCCGGCGACGAGGTGGACGACTCCTGAGGTTGGGGCGGGCGGTTTCCTCGGCGGCCTGGACCGCCGACGTGCTGGACGAGTGCGGAGGTTCGCCGGCGCTAGGACAGGACGAGCCAGATCGGCGGGGCCGCCGGGAGAGCAGCGTGGCGGAAGGGATTGTAACAGATTCCTTAGGTTGTGATGTTTTCTATTGTGCGGAGGGTAGTTTTGCAAATAAGAAATCCGGAGGCGGGCGGTTTAGTGGAAAAGTACATTCAGTTGAGGAGACACACATGATTTAGATCGGATGATTGGCAATGAGCGGATGCAGGGATACACGATGGATGCTGGATTCACCTGATACGACGCCCTTATTCTGCTAACACTAATTCTTATTCTGCTAACACCACCCAACTAACCGACACCGACCTGACGCGCATCTGAACCGCACAAAAAAAAAAGAACCCACCCCACCGGCCCACCTCCCCCACTCCTCCCCCGATCCCCTCCACCTTCCTCCTCCCACGCCCCAGCCCCGATCCACCAACGCACCACCGCGCCCCCTGGTCGGCCAACTACCCCCGCCGGTGCTCCACTCAACCGCCCCACCTTCGCCGGCGCGCCCCTCCCTGCCCGACACCGTCTTTCTGGACGGAGCGCCCCGCCCCGCGCCACGCCGGCCAGATGGCCCCGACCTCCTCCTACCTTCTTCCCCACACGGGACGTCGCAGGCACGCCCCTTCCCGCTGCCTTCCCCGCTCCGAGCCGCCGGATCCAGGCCGCTGCCGGCCCGCGTGCCGCCCCACCGCCGGCCACCACCCAGCCCCACTGCCCCTTCCTCCCCATCAATCTCGGCGGATCCGTCCCCGTGCCGCTGTGCACTGCCCGACGATGGATTGAGCCCCACCTCTGCAGTTCGGTGGCGCTTGTGGTGCTGCTCATCGATGAGACCCCGGCCTCGACCCCAACCAGGAGCTGCTCCCCGGTGCACCGGCCTCCCACCACCGAGCTTCTCCCCCGTCTAGCTCACGGCGGCCCACGCAGGTGCAGTTCGCCCCTGCTTCCCGACGTGGATAGGTCGCCCCGGTACTGCAGCGCGGTTCCCTCGCGCGTGCAGTTCGTCGGTGGTTTCTCCACCTTGATGCCGATCCAGGGCGGGTGCAGGTGGTTCCCCTCTCTCTGTACTCCCTCTTCCTCGTTCAATGGCAGATCCTAGGTTCTCCCCACTGACGAACAGGAAAAGGAAGTGAGCACAGCGAGGATGGTTTTGCGTTCACTTTGTTTTTGTTTTTGCGGCTGAAATCTTCAGTATGTGTATGTGATTCACTTCTAAAAAAAACTTTGACAAGTGCAGCTCGCTAGTGTTGTTTCGCAGGTCACTTTGGCATTCATTGCGGTTCCCCCTCAACATACATTCGACATGTGCATAATTTTTTTGTGTCGAGAGGTTCAGCTTTGTGCTATCACCCGGAGGTCATCAGCGTTGTGCTGTTCATACTGCCCAAAAATGATTTTGTGCATTTTGCTTTTTGATTTGGGCGAAGTGTTAACTACAGTGTGCTGTGAACTTCAGTGTGCTAGGAGTTTGACGTTTGTGGCATTGACTATGCAGTACTCCCGTGCATAGCTTGCAGTTTGCCCGGCGTATGTGTGGCGTTCAGCAAAATGCATTGTTTAGACTTTTCCTGTGAAAACTGCCAGGGACCAAAAAAATATATGAAATTGTTACAAGATTCATTTTGCCGTGCAGATCCCCGTGCGTATGCGCCCTCCTCTCCTATAGCCGTGCAGTCCGCGACCGCTGTCGTGCAGCTCAAACAAGCCCGCAATGAAGTTCCGTGCTTCTGTCCGTGCTGTCCGATGAACACAAGTGCACTGCAGCTCCGGGATGGTGGACTGCGGGAGGTGCAGTGCGGTTGACGGACCGTTGAAGTTTGCCTGGGTCGTCGCTGCAGTACGGCTAGGTGTCGAAAGCTGTTTTTTTTTTTCTGGTTTTCAGAGACTGCAGTTCATTATTAAAAATGTTTTCAAAAGGTCCGTGCAGAGCACTCTATTTTAGTAAATGACTTTAAAAGGTATTTGCAGCTCACTTCGGTTTCCCTAACAGCTCACTTTGGTTTCACTTGCCTACGGTGCAGTGCAGTTCGTTGCAGCTCACTCCAATGTTAAATTTCAGGGTACACACGGTGGTGGATAAAAAAACAAAACCAAGCAAAAAACAGTGTGGTTCACTCGCCTTGTCCTAGCGGTTCACTCGCCTCGTCCTCGAAGTGCGGAAGAATTTCTAAAATTAAAAAGAAAACAAAAAATGTGTGTGGTTCATTTTGCAGTGTGTTTGGTCCTCGGATGTGGTTCACTTTTGAGAGTGATGCTGTTCACTTGCCCCCAACATGAAAATGCAAAAAAATTAGCGAAACAACAAGATGGTAATGCGGTTCAATTGGATATATGTCGCGGCTCACTTGCCCATGTCTTTGCGGTCCACTCTCATTCATAAAAGAAAGTTGAAAAAAAAAGACAACAAAAACAAAAACTCGTATTGGAAAATTTATGTCCAAAAAAAGAATTCATGCAGTGCACTTGTCAGTCTGATGAAGTGCGGTTTTTAATCTGAAAGCAGTGCGGTTTTCTGTCTGATGCAGTACACATGACGATTTTTGGTCGCGAAAAAACAGAGTGTCCGCATTTCATTAAAATAAAAAATGCTCTTAAATCATAAGGAATCGGAGAGAGTGTTCTACATGAAAAAGTTGCGTCTCGTCAATATCTATCCAATGGCGTATAATCTGAATCATTTCGACAAAGCGGGTTGTAAAAATTTCGCGGAAAACGGCCGCTGCCTCTCGTCGTCAGCCGCACGATATTCAAAATTAACTAAAAACCGTAAGGAATCTAAAAAATATTTCAACATATGAAAGTTGCGCCTCGTCCATAGCTTTCCAACGGCGTATCATACTCTTCGTTTCGACAAACGGTTAAAAAACTGGAGCGAAAACAGTATCGAAAATTTGAAAAAATTTGAAAAACAGAATTCCGCGATTTAGTAAATTTGAAACTGCTCTTAAACCGTAACGAATTAGAGAAAAAACAAGATATGAAAAAGATGCGCCTCGATGATATCTATCCAACGGTGTATCATTTGCTTCATTCCGACGAGCGGTTTAGAAGAAAACACGAAAAAACGCTCGCTGCCACTCGTTGTGGGCCGCACCATTTTCAAAACTGCTCTTAAACCGTGAGGAATCTCGAAAAGTGTTCAACATGGCGAAGTAGCGCCTAATCCATAGCTTTTCAACGGTATATTACACGCCTCGTTCCGACAAACGGTTAAAAAACTAGAGTAAAAAAGCCACCGAAAAAAGGGGGGGGGGGGGGGGGGGGGGGGGGGGGGGGGGGGGGGGGGGGGGGGGGGGGGGGGGGGGGGGGGGGGGGGGGGGGGGGGGGGGGGGGGGGGGGGGGGGGGGGGGGGGGGGGGGGGGGGGGGGGGGGGGGGGGGGGGGGGGGGGGGGGGGGGGGGGGGGGGGGGGGGGGGGGGGGGGGGGGGGGGGGGGGGGGGGGGGGGGGGGGGGGGGGGGGAGAAGAATCCACCCTGGTAACCTCTCTCGCATTGTTGGTCAAAGTGATGGACGTCCATGCGGGCCCACGAATATATAGGCCGTCGATGATAACCAAGCGAGGGAGAGTGTCCAAAGACAACCACTGCATGTATGTGGCCCAAACATATGTATGGACATGCGTGATGCATGCATATTGTCGGATTCAGGGTTCCGCAGACCCTTGGGAGGTTCGAACTCTGGGGTGCGTACGAAGAACACTCTCTCCCCAGTCTGCCCGCTCGACGATTCCATGGCCTAGCTCGACGAACCCAAGGAACAAGAGACACATGGATTTATCCTGGTTCAGGCCACCTTGCGGTGTAATACCCTACTCCAGCTTTGTGGTGGATTGCCTCGAGGGGCTGAGGATGAACTAGTACAATGGATGAACAGCCTCAGGAGGTGAGGTGTTCTTGAGCTCGATGAGCTGGTGAGGTGGTCAGGGTAGAATGGCCCCGATGCGAGATGTCCCGCTATGGTGGTGGCTAAGTCCTATTTATAGTGGCATTGGTCCTCTTCCCAAATGTAGGCGGGAAGGGATCCCACAACGGCCAAATTTGAAGGGAGACAACTAGTACAAGCTATCCTGACAAAAGTAGTCTTCGCCTGCAAAAGGCTCTGGTGGTGACGCTGCGGTGGGCTCCGCGATGACCTCCGTCCTGTCGTCCTGACGGTCTTGGTCTCGTTGCACCGACATGGAAACCTTTGCTTGATGCCTTGGGACCCCGCGCATGCGCTTGCCTCCTTAGCACCAAAGAGGAAACTGGTACACTTCGCCCGCTGGCGCCCGCCTGGCCTTGGTCATCATGGCTCATGTCACGGGAACCTCGCGAGGTGCACCTTGCATAGATATCTCCGTTCCTCAGGAGCCAGCCTAGTGAGGCTGCCCCCAGGGAGGTCTTGGTGTCGTCCGCCTCGCGAGGCTTGGCCCCTCGCGAGGGTCTTGAGTTGTTGTTGCTGAAGCTGGGCCGTACCGGGCTGTTGATGGAGCCACGCCACGGGCCGCAGGCAGGCAAGTCTGGGTACCCCCGTTCCCAGGATACCATCAGTAGCCCCCGGGCCCAAGGCGCGCTCGGACTTGGCTTCGAGGCGAAGCCAAAGGGCAAGTGCAGAGCACCGCGGGCCCCAACCGCCTGCGGCCTCAGGCGACGCGTGGCGATTGATTGGACGTGGGCCCCTCTGCTTCCCCACGTTGCCTTGGTGACCGTTCTCATCTGACAAAAAGGGCTGGCGCACGCTGCAGAGCTTTCATTGCCCCTCCTTCGTCTTGCTCCAGATCCCCTTCTCCTTCTTGCCCGGAGAGACTCCAAATCCACCAAAACTCTTCCCCGAGCCCGCAGCCGATGGCCACCGACAAGGCGAAGGCTGCGCTTCGCCCTCCTAGTTCGAGCCTGCCTTGAGCGTGCCCACCGTCACGGAGAAGAACCTTGCCACCGCGCTCCTGGTGACGGCGGATGGCAGCAACGAGGGGGAAGAGACATGATACGTCTCCAACATATCTATAATTTTTGATTGTTCCATGCTATTATATATTCTGTTTTGGATGTTTAATGGGCTTTATTATACACTTTTATATTATTTTTGGGACTAACCTACTAACCCAAGGCCCAGTGCAAATTGCTGTTTTTTTGCCTATTTCAGTGTTTCGCAGAAAAGGAATATCAAACGGAGTCCAAACGGAATGAAACCTTCGGGAGAGTTATTTTTGGAACAAACGTGATCCAGAGGACTTGGAGTGGACGTCAAGAAACGAACGAGGAGGCCACGAGGTAGTGAGGCGCGCCCACCCCCCTGGGCGCGCCCCCACCCTCATGGGCCCCTCGTAGCTCCACCGACCTACTTCTTCCTCCTATATATACCTACGTACCCCGAAAACATCCAGGAGCACCACGAAACCCTATTTCCACCGCCGCAACCTTCTGTACCCGTGAGATCCCATCTTGGGGCCTTTTTCGGCGCTCCGCCGGAGGGGGAATCGATCACGGAGGGCTTCTACATCAACACCATAGCCTCTCCGATGATGTGTGAGTAGTTTACCTCAGACCTTCAGGTCCATAGTTATTAGCTAGATGGCTTCTTCTCTCTCTATGGATATCAATACAAAGTTCTCCTCGATCTTCTTGGAGATCTATTCGATGTAACTCTTTTTGCGGTGTCTTTGTCGAGATCCGATGAATGGTGGGTTTATGATCAAGATTATCTATGAACAATATTTGAATCTTCTCTGAATTCTTTTATGTATGATTGGTTATCTTTGCAAGTCTCTTCGAATTATTAGTTTGGTTTGGCCTACTAGATTGATCTTTCTTGCAATGGGAGAAGTGCTTAGCTTTGGGTTCAATCATGCGGTGCTCGATCCCAGTGACAGCAGGGGAAACGACACGTATTGTATTGTTGCCATCGAGGATAAAAAGATGGGGTTTATATCATATTGCTTGAGTTTATCCCTCTACATCATGTCATCTTGCCTAATGCGTTACTCTGTTCTTATGAACTTAATACTCTAGATGCATGCTGGATAGCGGTCGATGTGTGGAGTAATAGTAGTAGATGCAGGCAGGAGTCGGTCTACTTGTTGCGGACGTGATGCCTATATACATGATCATGCCTAGATATTCTCATAACTATGCGCTTTTCTATCAATTGCTCGACAGTAATTTGTTCACCCACCGTAATACTTATGCTATCTTGAGAGAAGCCACTAGTGAAACCTATGGCCCCCGGGTCTATTTTCCATCATATAAGTTTCCAATCTATTTTTACTTTGCACTCTTTACTTTTAGTCTTTATCATAAAAATACCAAAAATATTATCTTATCATCTCTATCAGATCTCACTTTTGCAAGTGGCCATGAAGGGATTGACAACCCCTTTATCGCGTTGGTTGCAAGGTTCTTATTTGTTTGTGTAGGTACGAGGGACTTGCGTGTGGCCTCCTACTGGATTGATACCTTAGTTCTCAAAAACTGAGGGAAATACTTACGCTACTTTGCTGCATTACCCTTTCCTCTTCAAGGGAAAACCAACGCATGCTCATGAGGTAGCAAGAAGGATTTCTGGCGCCGTTGCCGGGGAGTCTACGCACAAGTCAAGACATACCAAGTACCCATCACAAACTCTTATCCCTCGCATTACATTATTTGCCATTTGCCTCTCGTTTTCCTCTCCCCCACTTCACCCTTGCCGTTTTATTCGCCCTCTCTTTTCGTTCGCCTCTTTTTCGCTTGCTTCTCGTGTGTTCGCCCTCTGTGCTGCCGTCATGTCTGAAACTGGGGAGGTTATCGTTGATAAGGATAATAATATGGAAAACTTTGATGATTTTGATGATCCTCTTGAAGATCCTACTATTTTGCACACTAAAAAGTTTCGGATTGGTAGCGGTAATATCATTGGGAAGGGAGTTATTCAAGATTTCTTTACTTGTGCCGGTACCCTACCCTCTATGGGTGGGTCTATTCTTCATAGAACCAGTAGTCTTGCGGATGCTATATCCTTGCTCATAGTTGAACTTGAAAGACAATTTATCCATTTGCATCCTTGCATACAAAGGATTTTTCTAGAGTTTTTCAATATCGAGCATTCTTCTGTTAAGCGAGTGGCTACTATCTTTTTGGCACATGAGTTCAGATTTATAATGAAAGAGGCCAATGAAATTTTTGCGCATTATAGGGTGGATGCCGGTCGTCCTCCCATAGAAGCTATCCTTTTTAATCAAGAAGACTTAATGCGTTTACGATCCTTAGATCATGTCGCTTACAATGAAAACCTTAGAAAAAAGGTTCCTACCGATGTTCTAGTTGATACAATTTCTGAACTCAATGATGACTTTGCTATTCAGAACAACGGGTTAGGTTTTTCTCTTGAACAAAGGCTCATGACTTATTGCCAAAAGAATGCTTATAATGATGAATTGGTTGTGCAATATAAGGGGCCAAAGGAGGAACCCATACCTCCCGAGCTTGATCTTGGGGACTTTTGTCCCATTAAATTTAGCCCTTTTGATTACTTTTGCTTGCCACAAAGAAAACTTGCTGCTGAACGTAGGGAATATGAGATGAGTTTTCGTGATTTACCTTACCATTATTATGGCAATACCTAGATCTATCCTTGCCTTTATGCCTAGCTAGGGGCGTTAAACGATAGCGCTTGTTGGGAGGTAACCCAATTTTATTTTTGTTTCTTGCTTTTTGGTTCTGTTTAGTAATAAATCTTTCATCTAGCCTCTGGTTAGATGTGTTTTTATGTTTTAATTAGTGTTTGTGCCAAGTAGAACCTTTGGGAAGACTTGGGTGAAGTCTTTTTGATCTTGCTGTAAAAAACAGAAACTTTAGCGCTCACGAGATTAGATACAACTTTTTACTGGAGAGTGATATTTAGTTGATTATTTTTGCAGATGATTAATAGATAAATTCCTCACGTCCAGCAATTTATTTTAGAATTTTTGGAGTTCCAGAAGTATGCGTTTGATACAGATTACTACAGACTGTTCTGTTTTTGACAGATTCTGTTTTTCGTGTGTTGTTTGCTTATTTTGATGAATCTATGGCTAGTTTCGGAGGTTATGAACCATAGAGAAGTTGGAATACAGTAGGTTTAACACCCATATAAATAAAGAATGAGTTCATTACAGTACCTTGAAGTGGTGTTTTGTTTTCTTTCGCTAACGGAGCTCATGAGATTTTCTGTTAAGTTTTGTGTTGTGAAGTTTTCAAGTTTTGGGTAAAGATTTGATGGATTATGGAACAAGGAGTGGCAAGAGCCTAAGCTTGAGGATGCCCAAGGCACCCCAAGGTAAATTCCAAGGACAACCAAAAAGCCTAAGCTTGGGGATGCCCCGGAAGGCATCCCCTCTTTTGTCTTCGTCCATCGGTAACTTTACTTGGAGCTATATTTTTATTCACCACATGATATGTGTTTTGCTTGGAGCGTCTTGTATGATTTGAGTCTTTGCTTTTTAGTTCACCACAATCATCCTTGCTGTACACACCTTTTGAGAGAGACACACATTAATCGGCATTTATTAGAATACTCTATGTGCTTCACTTATATCTTTTGAGCTAGAAAATTTTGCTCTAGTGCTTCACTTATATCTTTTAGAGCACGGCGGTGGTTCTATTTTATAGAAATTGTTGATCTCTCATGCTTCACTTATATTATTTTGAGAGTCTTTTAGAACAGCATGGTAATTTGCTTTGGTTAAAATTTTAGTCCTAAAAGTGATGAGCATCCAAGATAGGTATAATAAAAACTATCATATAAAAAGTGCATTGAATACTACGAGAAGTTTGATACCCGATAATTGTTTTAAGATATGAAGATGGTGATATTAGAGTCATGCTAGTTGAGTAGTTGTGGATTTGAAAAATACTTGTGTTAAAGTTTGTGATTCCCGTAGCATGCACGTATGGTGAACCGTTATGTGATGAAGTCGGAGCATGATTTATTTATTGATTGTCTTCCTTATGAGTGGTGGTCGGGGACGAGCGATGGTCTTTTCCTACCAATCTATCCCCCTAGGAGCATGCGCGTAGTACTTTGTTTCGATAACTAATAGATTTTTGCAATAAGTATGTGAGTTCTTTATGACTAATGTTGAGTCCATGGATTATACGCACTCTCACCCTTCCACCATTGCTAGCCTCTCTAATACCGCGCACCTTTCGCCGGTATCATACACCCACCATATATCTTCCTCAAAACAGCCACCATACCTACCTATTATGGCATTTTCATAGCCATCCCGAGATATATTGCCATGCAACTTACCACCGTTTATTATAACACGCTTCATCATTGTCATATTGCTTTGCATGATCATGTAGTTGACATCGTATTTGTGGCAAAGCCACCATTCATAATTCTTTCATACATGTCACTCTTGATTCATTGCATATCCCGGTACCCCGCCGGAGGCATTCACATAGAGTCATATTTTGTTCTAAGTATTGAGTTGTAATTTTTGAGTTGTAAGTAAATAAAAGTGTGATGATCATTATTATTAGAGCATTGTCCCATGTGAGGAAAGGATGATGGAGACTATGATTCCCCCACAAGTCGGGATGAGACTCCGGACTAAATAAAAAAAGAAAAAAAGAGGCCATAAAAAAGAGAGAAGAAGGCCCAAACAAAAAAAATGAGAGAAAAAGAGAGAAGGGACAATGCTACTATCCTTTTACCACACTTGTGCTTCAAAGTAGCACCATGATCTTCATGATAGAGAGTCTCTTATGTTGTCACTTTCGTATACTAGTGGGAATTTTACATTATAGTACTTTGCTTGTATATTCCAATGATGGGCTTCCTCAAAATGCCCTAGGTCTTCGTGAGCAAGTGAGTTGGATGCACACCCACTTAGTTTCTTTTGTTGAGCCTTCATACACCTATAGCTCTAGTGCATCCGTTCCATGGCAATACCTACTCAGTCACATTGATATCTATTAATGGGAATTTCCATAGCCCATTGATATGCCTAGTTGATGTGAGACTATCTTCTCCCTTTTGTCTTCTCCACAACCACCCTTCTATTCCACCTATAGTGCTATATCCATGGCTCACGCTCACGTATTGCGTGAAGATTAAAAAAGTTTGAGAACATCAAAAGTATGAAACAATTGCTTGGCTTGTCATCGGGGTTGTGCATGATTTAAATACTTTGTGTGGTGAAGATAGAGCATAGCCAGACTATATGATTTTGTAGGGATAACTTTCTTTGGCCATGTTATATTGAGAAGACATGATTGCTTTGTTAGTATGCTTGAAGTATTATTATTTTTATGTCAATATTAAACTTTTGTCTTGAATCTTTCAGATCTGAACATTCATGCCACAATAAAGAAAATTACATTGAGAATTATGCTAGGTAGCATTCCACATCAAAAATTCTGTTTTTATCATTTACCTACTCGAGGACGAGTAGGAATTAAGCTTGGGGATGCTTGATACGTCTCCGACGTATCTATAATTTTTGATTGTTCCATGCTATTATATATTCTGTTTTGGATGTTTAATGGGCTTTATTATACACTTTTATATTATTTTTGGGACTAACCTACTAATCCAAGGCCCAGTGCAAATTGATGTTTTTTGCCTATTTCAGTGTTCCGCAGAAAAGGAATATCAAACGGAGTCCAAACGGAATGAAATCTTCGGGAGAGTTATTTTTGGAACAAACATGATCCAGAGGACTTGGAGTGGACGTCAAGAAATGAACGAGGAGGCCACGAGGCAGGGAGGTGCGCCCACCCCCTGGGCGCGCCCCCACCCTCGTGGGCCCCTCGTAGCTCCACTGACCTACTTCTTCCTCCTATATATACCTACGTACCCCGAAAACATCTAGGAGCACCACAAAACCCTATTTCCACCATCGCAACCTTCTGTACCCGTGTGATCCCATCTTGGGGCCTTTTCCGGCGCTCCGCCGGAGGGGGAATCGATCACGGAGGGCTTCTACATCAACACCATAGCCTCTCCGATGATGTGTGAGTAGTTTACCTCAGACCTTCGGGTCCATAGTTATTAGCTAGATGGCTTCTTCTCTCTCTTTGGATCTCAATACAAAGTTCTCCTCGATCTTCTTGGAGATCTATTCGATGTAACTCTTTTTGCGATGTGTTTGTCGAGATCCGATGATCAAGATTATCTATGAACAATATTTGAATCTTCTCTGAATTCTTTTATGTATGATTGGTTATCTTTGAAATTCTCTTCGAATTATCAGTTTGGTTTGACCTACTAGATTGATCTTTCTTGCAATGGGAGAAGTGCTTTGCTTTGGGTTCAATCATGCGGTGCTCGATCCCAGTGACAGCAGGGGAAACAACACGTATTGTATTGTTGCCATCGAGGATAAAAAGATGGGGTTTATATCATATTGCTTGAGTTTATCCCTCTACATCATGTCATCTTGCCTAATGGGGGGGGGGGGGGGGGGGGGGGGGGGGGGGGGGGGGGGGGGGGGGGGGGGGGGGGGGGGGGGGGGGGGGGGGGGGGGGGGGGGGGGGGGGGGGGGGGGGGGGGGGGGGGGGGGGGGGGGGGGGGGGGGGGGGGGGGGGGGGGGGGGGGGGGGGGGGGGGGGGGGGGGGGGGGGGGGGGGGGGGGGGGGGGGGGGGGGGGGGGGGGGGGGGGGGGGGGGGGGGGGGGGGGGGGGGGGGGGGGGGGGGGGGGGGGGGGGGGGGGGGGGGGGGGGGGGGGGGTGATACCTTGGTTCTCAAAAACTGAGGGAAATACTTACGCTACTTTGCTGCATCACCCTTTCCTCTTCAAGGGAAAACCAACGCATGCTCAAGAGGTAGCAAGACAGCGCTCCGGGCCAGCTCCGTCAAGCCGGAAACTTTGGGCGGCACCTTCTATCCCTTCTTCTTACACAACGTCTTCGCGGGGCTGGTCCCCCCCTTCTCTGGATTCTTCTATGCCGTCCTTCACCATTACAATCTCCACGCCCTTCATCTTCATCCCAACTCCATCCTTCTCCTGTCGATCTTTGCCTTCTACTGCGAGGCGTTCATGGGGGTGATGCCGTCCGTGGCGCTGCTCCACCATTTCTTCTACCTCCGGCTCAAAGAGGGCCAATGCTCGGGGTGCGCCAACTTCGTCGCGGCCAACGGAACCAACGCGATTTCGCGGGCTGGGAAGAAGGTGGAGGACTTCAGGAACAAGTGGATCCTTATGGACGCCCGACGCTCCTACCCCCGGCTGGCACTGCCGACTGAGATGCCAGTGCCTCACGATGGATGGAATAGTGCGAAGCTCACCGATCCCCGGGCGGAGCAGATGGTGGAGAAGATGGTGGCCGACCTGAAGCCAGATGACCCGAAGGTGGAGAAGCTGACGGGGGCCATGATTGTCAAGGAGTTCCTGACACAGCGCCTGGCCCCACTCTAGGTGCGCTCGCGCCCCTTGTGGGAGCTCGCGAGCGAGGGTGGTGTACTCCGCCTGCGGCCGGACGATCTGCCTGAGGAGGAGCTAAACAAGGTCCTGCGCCTCCTGGTCGAGAAGGACCAGGGTTGCCTGTCGGACACCCATCTGCCGCTGTACCGTCGCCCTGATGGGGCAAAAATCGTCGCTGCTATGCCGGTCTTCAATGAGTGCGGGCTCGTACCGCTGGCACCCACCGGTCCTCCGGGCTCCCCGGTGGCGGCCTCCAGCGAGGCCGACGAGGTGGAGGGGGGTCGGACTCGGAGGAGACTGTGGAAGGCATGGGGGAGGTCTCCCCCCTGCGCCAACCTGGCCACCTCCTTGTCCTTTCTGATGATAATGGCGACGCCGGCGAGCACCCTGCTTGGGAGCCCCCGTCCAGTGTCGAGGTCACTACAAGATCCAGGGGCACCCCTCCGAAGAAGCCGGCACCGGGGGTCCCAAAGAAGAATCAGTCGGCGTTGATTCCCCGAGGTGGCGGCTCTGACTTGCCGCCAGCCGGCACTGACGCAGGCCCGAGCGCCACGCCCCTGTCTGCCCCCGAGGCTCATGCGCCCGTGCCCCAGCCTGCGAAGACCAAGGGCATGGTGCTTCTGAAGAGGGCAAGAGACTACGCCGCTGTGGATCAGTAAGTGCTCTGCCCTGATCTTCCTTCTTTGCTCTTGTTGTGGTATCTTGATGCCCCCCTTTGTAATGGCTAGGCTTGCGTCGGTGGCGAAGAAGAAGAAGGAGACGACTGTGGTTCTCGCAGCTCAGCAGCCTGCCGCAGCCATGCCGCCCCCCGCACAGAGGGGTGGTGATGACCCTCGTGCTCCTGTGGCAGGGCTGCTCTTGCGAGACCCAGGGACCCAGCCTCAGGAGGAAGCGGTCTCCGTAGCCAGGCCGGCTCCGGAGGTGCTTGCCCTCAGCTCGCCTGCTGAGGTCCCAAAGGCTCCGGAGCCCCCGACCCCTGCTGTCGCCACTAACTTGCCGATCCTGACGTCAGCGCCACCTTCCGCTTCGCTTGGTACTCTGGAGGAGGCTTTCTCCGCGCTGACCCATCTTCGCGATGATCTTCAAGGCGCCGACCATCGCCTGGCATCCGGTCACCTGGAGCTGATCTCGGGGCGGCTGCGATGCGACCCGTCCATCAGGGCGGCATGGAGCCACGCCTTGGCGGCCTCTGAGGAAGGGGGGGGGGGGGGGGGGGGGGGGGGGGGGGGGGGGGGGGGGGGGGGGGGGGGGGGGGGGGGGGGGGGGGGGGGGGGGGGGGGGGGGGGGGGGGGGGGGGGGGGGGGGGGGGGGGGGGGGGGGGGGGGGGGGGGGGGGGGGGGGGGGGGGGGGGGGGGGGGGGGGGGGGGGGGGGGGGGGGGGGGGGGGGGGGGGGGGGGGGGGGGGGGGGGGGGGGGGGGGGGGGGGGGGGGGGGGGGGGGGGGGGGGGGGGGGGGGGGGGGGGGGGGGGGGGGGGGGGGGGGGGGGGGGGGGGGGGGGGGGGGGGGGGGGGGGGGGGGGGGGGGGGGGGGGGGGGGGGGGGGGGGGGGGGGGGGGGGGGGGGGGGGGGGGGGGGGGGGGGGGGGGGGGGGGGGGGGGGGGGGGGGGGGGGGGGGGGGGGGGGGGGGGGGGGGGGGGGGGGGGGGGGGGGGGGGGGGGGGGGGGGGGGGGGGGGGGGGGGGGGGGGGGGGGGGGGGGGGGGGGGGGGGGGGGGGGGGGGGGGGGGGGGGGGGGGGGGGGGGGGGGGGGGGGGGGGGGGGGGGGGGGGGGGGGGGGGGGGGGGGGGGGGGGGGGGGGGGGGGGGGGGGGGGGGGGGGGGGGGGGGGGGGGGGGGGGGGGGGGGGGGGGGGGGGGGGGGGGGGGGGGGGGGGGGGGGGGGGGGGGGGGGGGGGGGGGGGGGGGGGGGGGGGGGGGGGGGGGGGGGGGGGGGGGGGGGGGGGGGGGGGGGGGGGGGGGGGGGGGGGGGGGGGGGGGGGGGGGGGGGGGGGGGGGGGGGGGGGGGGGGGGGGGGGGGGGGGGGGGGGGGGGGGGGGGGGGGGGGGGGGGGGGGGGGGGGGGGGGGGGGGGGGGGGGGGGGGGGGGGGGGGGGGGGGGGGGGGGGGGGGGGGGGGGGGGGGGGGGGGGGGGGGGGGGGGGGGGGGGGGGGGGGGGGGGGGGGGGGGGGGGGGGGGGGGGGGGGGGGGGGGGGGGGGGGGGGGGGGGGGGGGGGGGGGGGGGGGGGGGGGGGGGGGGGGGGGGGGGGGGGGGGGGGGGGGGGGGGGGGGGGGGGGGGGGGGGGGGGGGGGGGGGGGGGGGGGGGGGGGGGGGGGGGGGGGGGGGGGGGGGGGGGGGGGGGGGGGGGGGGGGGGGGGGGGGGGGGGGGGGGGGGGGGGGGGGGGGGGGGGGGGGGGGGGGGGGGGGGGGGGGGGGGGGGGGGGGGGGGGGGGGGGGGGGGGGGGGGGGGGGGGGGGGGGGGGGGGGGGGGGGGGGGGGGGGGGGGGGGGGGGGGGGGGGGGGGGGGGGGGGGGGGGGGGGGGGGGGGGGGGGGGGGGGGGGGGGGGGGGGGGGGGGGGGGGGGGGGGGGGGGGGGGGGGGGGGGGGGGGGGGGGGGGGGGGGGGGGGGGGGGGGGGGGGGGGGGGGGGGGGGGGGGGGGGGGGGGGGGGGGGGGGGGGGGGGGGGGGGGGGGGGGGGGGGGGGGGGGGGGGGGGGGGGGGGGGGGGGGGGGGGGGGGGGGGGGGGGGGGGGGGGGGGGGGGGGGGGGGGGGGGGGGGGGGGGGGGGGGGGGGGGGGGGGGGGGGGGGGGGGGGGGGGGGGGGGGGGGGGGGGGGGGGGGGGGGGGGGGGGGGGGGGGGGGGGGGGGGGGGGGGGGGGGGGGGGGGGGGGGGGGGGGGGGGGGGGGGGGGGGGGGGGGGGGGGGGGGGGGGGGGGGGGGGGGGGGGGGGGGGGGGGGGGGGGGGGGGGGGGGGGGGGGGGGGGGGGGGGGGGGGGGGGGGGGGGGGGGGGGGGGGGGGGGGGGGGGGGGGGGGGGGGGGGGGGGGGGGGGGGGGGGGGGGGGGGGGGGGGGGGGGGGGGGGGGGGGGGGGGGGGGGGGGGGGGGGGGGGGGGGGGGGGGGGGGGGGGGGGGGGGGGGGGGGGGGGGGGGGGGGGGGGGGGGGGGGGGGGGGGGGGGGGGGGGGGGGGGGGGGGGGGGGGGGGGGGGGGGGGGGGGGGGGGGGGGGGGGGCAGCCCGAGGGGCACCCCCAACAGAGTAGTTTAAAGATGCAAGGGATACACGTCGCAGGGATAGGCCCATGCGACCTGGGGATAATGCAGCCCGAGGGGCGCCCCAACTGAATGAACCGGAAAGAGTCACCTGGCACCGTTGCTGGAGGGGTGTTGAAGCAGCTGGAGACGCGCGCTGGAGGAGTTGCTCCTCACGAGCCGCCTGGATCCTGAACCTCGGGAGGCTCTGGAGGTCCCGGGGGCTCGCGAGGAACCATCGCCATCTCCGCTTGGACTGCCTGAAGCCTGGTCTCCTGAGCCGCCAGAACGCTCCGCAGGCGACGCTGGAAAGTAACAGCCGCGTTCGGCAAGCCGAAAGGCATGCGAACGTAGCTGTGAGGTGGACCCTCGCACCGGCCAACGCGCGAAGGCCAGAAGCGCTCCTGGGATGCGACCCTGTTGAGCCCTGGGATGTTGACGCAGACACGCAACTCGTCGTCCTCGCCAGGACAAGGAGCTACGCCAGGTGGTGGGCGACGGTCGCCACGTATGGCTCTTGCCTCTTGAAGCTCCTCGGTCGTCTTGGTGATGAACTCCTGAGCACCTGGCACCCCGTGCCTTGTGCCCTCTTGAGGGAAGCGTGCGATGAAGCATGCCTCCATGTGGTGCCTGAGCGCCTCCCTCGTGACATTGGCTAAGTCAGAGGCCCTCCAGAAGAGAGCCCCTGAGCCCAGCCTGAGGAGGGCGCCGGGCGCGCCTTCCTATGCGAGAGAGGGAGGCACCCCGTCCGTGGGCGCATGTCCTGAGGTGGGGCCGCTGGAGACACCGCTCTCTTGAGGCTCTTGACGGAGCTGCTGCTTCTTCTTCTTGGGGACTGCCTCAGGAGGGTAGATGGCACCTTCGTTGTCTGGGTCTTCAATTGCTGCAGCCTGGTAAGCGCGCTCGAGGGAGCACACCGCGTCCTTCTCTTCGCAAGCGATCGTGATGATGTCGCGGTTCCCTGGCATCTTGAGGATGTTGTAGCCATGGTGGGTCACCGCCATGAGCTTGGCCAGGGCCGGATATCCAAGGATGGCATTGTATGGCAGGCGGATGTGGGCGACGTCGAAGGCGATGAGCTCAGTGCGGTAGTTGTCGCGCTGGCCGAAAGTGACAGGGAGGCGGATCTGCCCTATCGGAGTGGTGGAGCCGTCGGTCACTCCTGAGAAGGGCTTGGTGGGCTGCAGCTGATCATATGGCACTTGGAGGCGGTCGAACGTTTCGATGGAAAGAACATTGAGCCCTGCTCCGCCGTCGATGAGGGTCTTGGTGACAAGGACATTGCTGATGACGAGCGAGCAGAGCATCGGGAGGGCGCCGACAGTTGCCGCGCACTTGAGCTGGTCGGACGAGCTGAAGGTGATGGTGCACTTGGACCACCTGAGCGGGCGCGTGGCCTCGAGCATGGGGAGGGCCGCGTTCACCTCACGAGTAAAGATGGCAATTTTACCCATGGGTACGGGTACCCGCGGGTACGGGTACCCGCATGGGCAGGGTATGGGCACACTTTTATACACATGGGTAGTACCCATATATACCCTGCCCGTTAAGTCATGGGTAGGGTACGGGTATAGCCTTGTACCCGCGGGTATACCCATACCCTGCCCGTTTGTGAATTAATGTTAATTTATCATCAATTAGTCATTAGTTTGTCATGTGACTAGTCTACTCCTATTGACTTAAGAGTAGGTTGTGGTTTCTAAATTTTGATATTGGCCATTTACTCATTTATCTGTTATTGAGCTGAGATAATTGACTTTTTTTTGTCAAACGTGCTATCAATGAGCGTAAAATTGTGAAAACTTGTGTACTATTTGCTCTACCCGTTGGGTACCCAATGGGTACGGGTACCCGTTGGGTATGGGTATGGGTAAAGTTTCATACCCATGGGTACGGGTATGGGTAGAATTTTGTACCCATTAACTATACGGGTATGGGTATGGTATTTCTCTACCCTACCCATACCCTATCCGTTGCCATCCTTACTCATGAGCAAATTGCTTGAAGATGCGCTGGGAGGCTGGGGCCTGAGTGCCACCCAAGATGCAGGCGATGGCGCGAGGTTCCTGGAAGCCCCCAGCCCCCTCGTCCTGGTGGTGGTCGTCGTTCCTCCTTGGTGGTGGCGGCAGTGGAGGGAGGCCGGTATTGCCCTGAGGACGGTCCTCATGAGGCTGGTCTCTCCAGGCGCCCTCGCGAGGCTGCCCTTGCCAGCTGTCCTCACGAGGCTGGTCGCGCCACTCCTGGCAGGGACCGCGGTCGTCCCAGCGCCCTCCGCTTCGACCTCCTCCTCGGCTGTAGCCCCGATCGTTGCGCTCGGGGCGTCGACCGAAGCGTCTGTCGCGGATGGCCCTGAGCTCTTGACAGTCACTGGTGTTGTGGCTGTGTACGTTGTGGAAGGCACAGAACGGGCGGCTGGCCTTGTATGACTCTGGGTGGTCGCAGCCGCGCTTCATCTCTGGCTCAGCCGCGAGCATGGCCACCCCCTTGCGCTTCACGTCCTTGGTCTTGGCCTTCTTGTCTTCCGGGTCAGCAGCTAGGAGCTCGAGGAGGGAGAGGCACCCTTCCTCAGCTCTCGCGCACTTGGTCGCCATGTTGAACATCTCCAGAGCTGTGCACAGGTCCTCATGGATGGCGAGCTCCTCCTTCATCTTGACATCACGGACACCATCAGAGAACGTTGAGATGATGGCTTCGTCCGAAACCTTGGGGATCTTGAGGCGAACGCTGTTGAAACGCTGGATGTACTTCTGCAGGGTCTCCCCTGGCTGCTGCTTGATGCGTCGCAGGTCACCGGCGGCAGGGGGGCGGTCGCGCGTGCCCTGGAAGTTGGCGATGAAACGCTCGCGCATCTCGCCCCAGGAGGAGATCGATCCTGCGGGCAGATTCAGGAGCCACGAGCGCGCGCCATCCTTGAGGGCCATGCGAAACCAATTCGCCATGACCTTCTCGTCGCCGCTGGCCACCTCGATGCTCAGCTCGTAGAGCTGCAGGAACTCCGTAGGGTCGGGGGTGCCGTCGTAGCGTGGAGGTAGGTCAGGCTTGAACTTGCCCGGCCAGACGACGTCGCGTAGCTCAGGGGTGAAGGCGCAGCAGTCCGCGGTGGTCACTGGGGCTCGTCGTGGAGGCAGAGCCTGGTCTTGGTACCCACGCGCCGCCGGCGCAGGCGACCCACGGTCTTGACGTGGAGGTGCCGGGAGTGCAGGAGCGTCCTCTTGCAGCCGCTGGACCTCCTGGTAGCTTTCTTCTTTGCGCACGGGCGCCCCGCGCGGCGGGTCATGCCGCGGGGCCGCACGTCTCGGTCCGAGGATGACATCTTGACAGGGAGGTGGCAGAGGCGCTCCATGGGCTACGTCGCCCGCAGTGGGAGGCGGGCGAGGTAGCGAGAGGGATGGTACAGGAGAGCCCCCGGCGGCGCTGACGAGCTCGGTGATGCGGTCCAACCAGTCCTCGTAGAGGTCGTCAATGGGGCGGTAGCGCAGGAGCTCGCGTGCCATGAGCAGCACTGCCTGCGCGTCTGCGGGCCCGCGACGAGCGTGAGACGATGAGCTGCCGGAGTCAGCGACGGGGTGGCGGCGCGTCTGTCCCGCAGCACGGAAGGGTGCAACGACGAAGCTTGCTGTTCGTTCCCCGCCGGGCCGGTGGCGGCGGGTGACGGAGAACGACGGGGAGGCCCACCGACGGGCGCCGTCTGGGCGACGCGAGTAGCGAGAGCGGCTCAGTGCTCAGCACGGGCTCGACGAGCGTCAGCCATGGAGAAGGTGGAGTCGCGGCGAGTCGGTCGACGGAAGAAAGGCTTCGACGCACCCCTACCTGGCGCGCCAAATGTCGGATTCCGGGTTCTGCAGACCCTTGGGAGGTTTGAACTCTAGGGTGCATATGAAGAACACTCTCTCCCCAGTCTGCCCGCTCAACGATTCCACGGCCTAGCTCGACGAACCCAAGGAACAAGAGACACAAGGATTTATCCTGGTTCAGTCCACCGTGCGGTGTAATACCCTACTCCAGCTTTGTGGTGGATTTCCTTGAGGGGCTGAGGATGAACTAGTACAATGGATGAACAGCCTCAGGAGGTGAGGTGTTCTTGAGCTCGATGAGCTGGTGAGGTGGTCAGGGTACAATGGCCCCGATGCGAGATGTCCCGCTATGGTGGTGGCTAAGTCCTATTTATAGTGGCCTTGGTCCTCTTCCCAAATGTAGGCGGGAAGGGATCCCACAATGGCCAAATTTGAAGGGAGACAACTAGTACAAGCTATCCTGACAAAAGTAGTCTTCGCCTGCAAAAGACTCTGGTGGTGACGCTGCGGTGGGCTCCGCGATGACCTCCGTCCTGCCGTCCTGGCGGTCTTGGTCTCGTTGCACCGATATGGAAACCTTTGCTTGATGCCTCGGGACCCCGCGCCTGCGCTTGCCTCCTTAGCACCAAAGAGGAAACTGGTACACTGCGCCCGCTGGCGCCAGCCTGGCCTTGGTCGTCATGGCTCATGTCACGGGAACCTCGCGAGGTGCACCTTGCATAGATATCTCCGTTCCTCAGGAGCCAGCCTAGTGAGGCTGCCCCCAGGGAGGTCTTGGTGTCATCCGCTTCGCGAGGCTTGGCCCCTCGCAAGGGTCTTGAGTTGTTGTTGCTGAAGATGGGCCATACCAGGCCGTTGATGAAGCCACGCCACGGGCCGCAGGCAGGAAGTCTGGGTACCCCTGTTCCCAGGACGCCGACACATATATGTTTGAATACCAAAAGCACAACATTTTGATGTGGCGCATGCATGCGTTGAAAATCGCATAGTCCCCACACAGATCTGGTTCATGACGCGTCGCGTGCTCGCCCCCCCACTCCGACCCGGTGGGAGGGATTCATGCGTACACATGCGCGCGAAGTATAGTTGCATGTACCGAACCATATAAGACGAACCAAAATTTAATCCCCTCCTAATTATAAGTCAAATTAACCTCTATATATAGCTGTCGGTCGAAGTGATTGACCAAGCGGGCACAAAGATATGGACGAAGCATCTCGCTGATAACCCCATGAGTGAGTGCTAGAGGACAACCGCCATCGCTTGCTTGTGGGCCAAACACATGTATGGAGATGTGTGGTTGTGATGTTTGAATACCTAATATATATGCAAAAATTTGATGTGGCACCTGCCTCGGAAACCTTTAAGTCCCCCACACGAACCGAGGTTCATGACACGTAGTATATATATGTTTCCCCTCCCCTCTTCAACGCATAATATATACTCCTACGTACCATAACACAACCCAAAAATAATCCTCCTTGTTCGTCAAATTACCTTTCTCGTTGTGTCATATATTAGATGGACGACGACATCGCGAGCCCATGGAGGGAAGAGACGCAGGCGAATGAGTGACAACCATCATCTTCACATGGCCCAATGTGTTGGTGATGTTATTAATACCCAATATGCACAACTTCTTTGCGACACCTGCCTCAGAAACCGAAAAGTCCCCACACGGAGCGAGATCGATTCATGACGTGTGTGTAGTATGTGCTACCCTGATAACCCACAAGTATAGGGGATCAGTTGTAGCCTCTTTCGATAAGTAAGAGTGTCGAACCCAACGGGGAGCTAAATGTAGAACAAATATTCCCTCAAGTTCTATCGACCACCGATACAACTCTACGCACGCTTAACGTTCGCTTTACCTAGAACAAGTATGAAACTAGAAGTACTTTGTAGGTGTTGTTGGATAGGTTTGCAAGATAATAAAGAGCGCGTAAATAAAAAGTAGGGGCTGTTTAGATGAAGAAACAACTAAGTTAGTTTTAGTAGAGAGCTTTTTGTCACACAAGAAAGTTATTTGTCCCTAGGCAATCGATAACTGGACCGGTAATCACTATTGCAATTTTATATGAGGGAGAGGCATAAGCTAACATACTTTCTCTCCTTGGATCATATGCACTTATGATTGGAACTCTAGCAAGCATCCGCAACTACTAAAGATCATTAAGGTAAAACCCAACCATAGCATTAAAGTATCAAGTCCTCTTTATTCCCATACGCAAACAACCTACTTACTCAGGTCTGTGCTTCTGTCACTCATGCCACTCACCATTAGCAAATCATGAACATATTGCAAACCCTACAGCAGGGATCCCTCACGCTTGCGCAACACGGAGAGCACCATAGGACAGCACCAATAATAAAACATGCAACTCAAACCAATCACGATCATCAATGAACCCATAGGACAAAACGGATCTACTCAAACATCATAGGATAGCCATACATCATTGGGAAATAATATATAGCGTTGAGAACCATGTTTAAGTAGAGATTACAGCGGGTAAAAGAGGGGTTACACCACTGCATAGAGGGGGGAAGAGTTGGTGAAGACGGCGGTGAAGTTGTTGGTGTAGATCGTTGTCGCGATGATGGCCCCGGCGGCGTTCCAGCGCCACCGGGAGAGAGGGGGAGGGAGAGCCCCCTTCTTCTTCTTCTTCTTCTTCTTCCTTGACCTTCCCCCTAGATGGGAGAAGGGTTTCCCCTCTGGTCCATGGCCTCCATGGCGGCGGAGGGGCGAGAGCCCCTCCGAGATTGGATCTCTCTCTCTCTCTGTTTCCTTCTGTTTTTGCGCTCCCTGATTCTGCCCTTCCACCGTTTCTTAAATTCCCGGAGATCCGTAACTCTGGTTGGGCTGAAATTTGGACACAATTTTTATCCGGATATTGGCTTTCTTGCGGTGAAAGAAGGGCACCAACGGCCTTACGGAGTGGCCACAAGGGCCCAGGCGCGCCCTGCCCCCTGGGCGCGCCCCTCACCCTCGTGGGCCCCTCGGGCATCGTCTCGCGTTGATTCCACTTCCCAAAATTCACATTTATTCCAAAAAAATCTTCGTAAGTTTTTATCCCATTTGGACTCTGTTTGATATGGATTTTCTGCGAAAAAAAACATGCAACAAACAGGAACTGGCACTGGGCACTGGATCAATATGTTAGTCCCAAAAATAGTATAAAAAGTTGCCAAAAGTATGTAAAAGTTGTAGAATATTGGCATGGAACAATCAAAAATTATAGATACGACGGAGACGTATCAACATCCCCAAGCTTAATTCCTGCTCGTCCTTGAGTAGGTAAATGATAAAAAAGATAATTTTTGATGTGGAGTGCTACCTAGCATAATCTTGATCATGTAATCTAATCATGGCATGAATATTAAGACATGAGTGATTCAAAGCAATAGTCTATCATTTGAGATTAAGACAATAATACTTCAAGCATACTAATAAGGCAATCATGTCTTTTCAAAATAACATGGCCAAAGAAAGTTATCCCTACAAAATCATATGGTCTGGCTATGCTCCATCTTCACCACACAAAATATTCAAATCATGCACAACCCCAATGACAAGCCAAGCAATTGTTTCATACTTTTGATGTTCTCAAACCTTTTCAACTTTCACGCAATACATGAACGTGAGCCATGGATATAACACTATAGGTGGAATAGAATATGATGGTGGAGGTTGTGTGGAGAAGACAAAAAGGAAGAAAGTCCCACATCGACGCGGCTAATCAATGGGCTATGGAGATGCCCATCAATTGATGTCAATGCGAGGAGTAGGGATTGCCATGCAGCAGATGCACTAGAGCTATAAGTGTATGAAAGCTCAAATTGAAACTAAGTGGGTGTGCATCCAACTTGCTTGCTCATGAAGACCTAGGGCATTTGAGGAAGCCCATCGTTGGAATATAGAAGCCAAGTTCTATAATGAAAATTCCCACTAGTATATGAAAGTGATAACTCAAGAGACTCTCTATATGAAGATCATGGTGCTACTCTGAAGCACAAGTGTGGTAAAAGGATAGTAACATTGTCCCTTCTCTCTTTTCTCTCATTTTTTTCCTTTTTTCTCTTTTTTTTGTACAGGCTTCTTTGGCCTCTTTTTTTTATTAGGGATTCTTTGGCCACTTTTATTTTGATAACCTCACATGGGACAATGCTCTAATAATGATGATCATCACACTTTTATTTACTTACAACTCAATATTACAACTCGGTATCTAGAACAATATGACTCTATATGAATGCCTCTGGCAGTGTACCAGGATGTGCGATGATCTAGCATAGCAAAGATATCAAAAAATGGACAAGCCATGAAAATATCATGTTAGCTATCTTACGATCATGCAAAGCAATATGACAATGAATGCTCAAGTCATGTATATGATGATGATGGAAGTTGCATGGCAATATATCTCGGAATGGCTATGGGGGGGGGGGGGGGGGGGGGGGGGGGGGGGGGGGGGGGGGGGGGGGGGGGGGGGGGGGGGGGGGGGGGGGGGGGGGGGGGGGGGGGGGGGGGGGGGGGGGGGGGGGGGGGGGGGGGGGGGGGGGGGGGGGGGGGGGGGGGGGGGGGGGGGGGGGGGGGGGGGGGGGGGGGGGGGGGGGGGGGGGGGGGGGGGGGGGGGGGGGGGGGGGGGGGGGGGGGGGGGGGGGGGGGGGGGGGGGGGGGGGGGGGGGGGGGGGGGGGGGGGGGGGGGGGGGGGGGGGGGGGGGGGGGGGGGGGGGGGGGGGGGGGGGGGGGGGGGGGGGGGGGGGGGGGGGGGGGGGGGGGGGGGGGGGGGGGGGGGGGGGGGGGGGGGGGGGGGGGGGGGGGGGGGGGGGGGGGGGGGGGGGGGGGGGGGGGGGGGGGGGGGGGGGGGGGGGGGGGGGGGGGGGGGGGGGGGGGGGGGGGGGGGGGGGGGGGGGGGGGGGGGGGGGGGGGGGGGGGGGGGGGGGGGGGGGGGGGGGGGGGGGGGGGGGGGGGGGGGGGGGGGGGGGGGGGGGGGGGGGGGGGGGGGGGGGGGGGGGGGGGGGGGGGGGGGGGGGGGGGGGGGGGGGGGGGGGGGGGGGGGGGGGGGGGGGGGGGGGGGGGGGGGGGGGGGGGGGGGGGGGGGGGGGGGGGGGGGGGGGGGGGGGGGGGGGGGGGGGGGGGGGGGGGGGGGGGGGGGGGGGGGGGGGGGGGGGGGGGGGGGGGGGGGGGGGGGGGGGGGGGGGGGGGGGGGGGGGGGGGGGGGGGGGGGGGGGGGGGGGGGGGGGGGGGGGGGGGGGGGGGGGGGGGGGGGGGGGGGGGGGGGGGGGGGGGGGGGGGGGGGGGGGGGGGGGGGGGGGGGGGGGGGGGGGGGGGGGGGGGGGGGGGGGGGGGGGGGGGGGGGGGGGGGGGGGGGGGGGGGGGGGGGGGGGGGGGGGGGGGGGGGGGGGGGGGGGGGGGGGGGGGGGGGGGGGGGGGGGGGGGGGGGGGGGGGGGGGGGGGGGGGGGGGGGGGGGGGGGGGGGGGGGGGGGGGGGGGGGGGGGGGGGGGGGGGGGGGGGGGGGGGGGGGGGGGGGGGGGGGGGGGGGGGGGGTATCGAGGCCTCCTCGATCTTTGATCACTTCATCCACACAAAACTCAACAGAAAGTTCGGTAAGATCCGTTAGTATAATAAAGCAAATCACTACTCTAAGTACTATTGAAAACCAATTCATATTTTGTTTTTGCATTATAGCTACTGTAATATAACTTTTTCATGGCTTAATCCACTGGTAGAAATCGATAGTTTCATCAAAACAAGCAAGCAATGCATCAAAAACAGAATTTGTCTTAAACAGGACAGTCTGTAGTAATCTGAACATTAACCATACTTCTGTTACTCCAAAAATTCTGAAAAAATTAGGAAAAATAAACAATTTGTATAGAAAGACATTGCAAAAAGTTTCAGAACCGTTTGATGTTCCAGTAAAAAAAATGTAAAATCGCGCACTACAGCCAAAGTTTCTGTTTTACACCGCACAAACCAACAAGCAATGTAAACATCCTAAAGGCAAATCTTGGCACATTATTTTTATAATACAATGGAATTGTACAAGGGGATAATTATTTTTGTTGAAAAGTTTCTGTAATCAAGATTCACAAAGTTTCCGTGAGCATGAACAAAGTTCAAGGAGCTCCCTCACTTCAACAATGCTTGTCTCTCTCACTTTCACTTTCCTTTTTGAAAAGTTTTGGGTTCCCTCTTTATTTTTTTTGTTTTTAAACTCTATAAAAGCACTCAACATAAATAAATGACTCTCTAAAACTTCCGGGTTGTCTCCCTGGCAGCGCTTTCTTTAAAGCCATTAAGCTAGGCATAAGGAGCTCAAGTAATGAATCCACCCGGATCCCAAGGTATATCAAAGCCAATTTGAATTAGCAATGATTTGGCATTTAGTAGTGAGCACAAAGCAACATATATCAAGCAATGACGAAGTCTAACTCTCTTCCTATGCATCGGCATGTCATACAAGAACAATTCATGCACATCAAGTAAAGGCCAATGCATAGCATAAGAAGTTTCTTGCAATTTTATCGTGTTGGAAATATAGAGAGACGGAGATGTAGTTCCTCTCTCATAATAATTGCAAGTAGGATCAGCAAGCACATATTCATCAAAATTATCATGTGCAATGGTAAAAGGCCACCCATCAATATAATCCTTAATAAGTGCAAACTTCTCCGATATAGTGTAGTTTGGAGAATTCAAAAAGATAATAGGACTATCATGTGTGGGTGCAATAGCAATGATTTCATGTTTAACATAAGGAACAATAGCAAGTTCATCTCCATAAGCATAATTCATATTGGCATCTTGGCCACAAGAATGGCAAGCATCAAGTTCATCAAAAAGGGATATTTCAAACGAATCAACGGGATCATAGCAATTATCATGGCATTCATCCTTCGGTAAGAACGAAGGGACATTAAATAATGTATGAGTTGGAGAGTTACTCTCATTAGAAGGTGGACACGGGTAGCTAATCCGATCTTCCTCCTTTTGTTCTTCGCTCTCCTCCTCATCTTCTTCATCCAATGAGCTCACAGTTTCATCAATTTCTTCTTCCATAGACTCCTGCAAAATATTAGTCTCTTCTCGGACAGCGGAGACTTTCTCAATAAATTCATCAATATCATAATTGTATTTATAATTCTCATAGCAATATTTAAGGATAGCAAAATTTTCAGGCCTATAAACTGAATCATCAAAATCTTCAAACTCTTTAAACAAAGATTCAATTTCACAAGCACCCTTAAAAGCAAAAAAATCTTCTATTCGTTCCACATCATAGTAATCATATATACCATTAGCATAAGAAGCTAAGGTTTCATCATATAAATTTTCACATAATGAGCATACCAACGCAACATATAAATTTGATCCCATAATAGTTTCCCTTTTTGAGTCAAGCGATAATCCCTAAAGTATTCACGTTGATCCAACGTGTCTCCCATCACATAATTGAATGGGGTTTTCTCAGGATTATTAAAGTAGTGCATAATATCTTTCACATAATGAGCATCGAGGGTTTTAGGAGGTTCCCCATCTCCATGAGTAGCAAGTAAACCTAATTTTTTTGGTATTTTGTGTTCCATATCCATAACTAAAGATAGAGAACAACTTAGAACAGAAAATAAAAATTACTTAGTGATAAAGGAAACAAGCACACACGAGAATATTCGCCCCACGCTATTGCTCCCCAGCAGCGGCGCCAGAAAAAGGTCTTGATAACCCACAAGTATAGGGGATCAGTTGTAGCCTCTTTTGATAAATAAGAGTGTCGAACCCAACGAGGAGCTAAAGGTAGAACAAATATTCCCTCAAGTTCTATCGACCACCGATACAACTCTACGCACGCTTAATGTTCGCTTTACCTAGAACAAGTATGAAACTAGAAGTACTTTGTAGGTGTTGTTGGATAGGTTTGCAAGATAATAAAGAGCGCGTAAATAAAAAGTAGGGGCTGTTTAGATGAAGCACAACTAAGTTAGTTTTAGTAGAGAGCTTTTTGTCACACAAGAAAGTTATTTGTCCCTTGGCAATCGATAACTAGACCGGTAATCACTATTGCAATTTTATATGAGGGAGAGGCATAAGCTAACATACTTTCTCTCCTTGGATCATTTGTACTTATGATTGGAACTCTAGCAAGCATCCGCAACTACTAAAGATCATTAAGGTAAAACCCAACCATAACATTAAAGTATCAAGTCCTCTTTATTCCCATACGCAAACAACCTACTTACTCGGGTCTGTGCTTCTGTCACTCACGCCACCCACCATAAGCAAATCATGAACATATTGCAAACCCTACAGCGGGGATCCCTCACGCTTGCGTGACACGGAGAGCACCATAGGACAGCACCAATAATAAACATGCAACTCAAACCAATCACGATCATCAATGAACCCATAGGACAAAACGGATCTACTCAAACATCATAGGATAGCCATACATCATTGGGAAATAATATATAGCATTGAGCACCATGTTTAAGTAGAGATTACAATGGGTAAAAGAGGGGTTACATCGCTGCATAGAGGGCGGAAGAGTTGATGATGACGACGGTGAAGTTGTTGATGTAGATCGTTGTCGCGATGATGGCCCCGACGGCGTTCCGGTGCCACCAGGAGAGAGGGGGAGAGAGAGCCCCCTTCTTCTTCTTCTTCTTCCTTGACCTTCCCCCTAGATGGGAGAAGGGTTTCCCCTCTGGTCCATGGCCTCCATGGCGGCGGAGGGGCGAGAGCCCCTCCGAGATTGGATCTCTCTCTCTGTTTCCTTCTGTTTCTACGCTCCGTGATTCTGCCCTTCCACCGTTTCTTAAATTCTCGGAGATCCGTAATTCCGATTGGGCTGAAATTTGGACACAATTTTTATCCGGATATTGGCTTTCTTGTGGCGAAAGAAGGGCACCAACCGCCTTACGGAGTGGCCACGAGGGCCCAGGGCGTGCCCTACCCCCTCGGGCGCGCCCCTCACCCTCGTGGGCCCCTCAGGCATCGTCTCGCGTTGATTCCACTTCCCAAAATTCAAATTTATTCCAAAAAAAATCTCCGTAAGTTTTTATCCCGTTTGGACTCCGTTTGATATGGATTTTCTGCGAAACAAAAAACATGCAACAAACAGAAACTTGCACTGGGCACTGGATCAATATGTTAGTCCCAAAAATAGTATAAAAAGTTGCCAAAAGTATGTAAAAGTTGTAGAATATTGGCATGGAACAATCAAAAGTTATAGATACGATGGAGACGTATCATGCCCCGACCCTCTCCTCCCCTCTTCGACGTGTACTATATACTCCTACCGCAACACAACCCAAAAAGAAACCTCCTTGTTGGGTCAAAGTGATGGAGGACAACCTCGCGGGCCCATGGATGGAAGCATTGCACGCGAGTGACTATCCTATATGACGCGTAGTATTGTCCCCGGCCACCCTCTTCAACACGTACTATATATACTCCTACCGTACGTAACAAAGACAAAAAAAATGACCATCCTTGTTGGTCAAATTAACCTCTCTCATCGCATGTCATTAGGGCTGAGCATTCGGTCTAACCGAACCGATCGGTTCGGTTTTCCAAGTAGGAATTTTTTTCGGTTTTCTAATATTACAAACCGATCGGTCCCTGCACATTTAAGGAACCGACCTTTTTCCAGACCGAATTTTCGGGTCGGTCTTACCGAATACTTTAGCTCAGGCGCAACAGTACAGTTTCTGTTTTTAGCCTGCCACAATGCCACACCTTGGAGAACTGTTGTACGGCTAGCTACTACCTTTATAGTGTTGCCCATGCTGCCTTTCTCAATAGTTCTTCGAGGTGGTACTAAACTAGAAGCTGATATAGCGCAACTGTGTATTTTGTTTGGCCCGATGCTGTACTTCTTTTGGGCCACACCAAACTAGTACGTGAGAAAAACTGGGAGAATGAAAATAACTAGCGAGGCCCATACCAAACTAGTATTACATTGACCACCGAGGCGGCCTCAAGAAGAGAAAAAACAGCGAGGCTCTTTAGAGTTGTGCTGGGCGCTGCGAGGATATGGAATAGAAGGAGCAGGTGTCTTTTCGGGTATCTCGGCTCTTTCGGTTAACCAAGCGTAAAAACCGAAATTGCCACATATATTTCGGTTCTATAGATTTAATGACCGAATTAGGAACCATAATTTTCGGTTTTTGTCTATTCGGTTTCGGTACCGGTTCTTTCGGTTCGGTACATCGGTCCTCGGTTAAAATGCCCACCCCTACATGTCATAGTGCTGGACGGTGACCTCGCGGGCCCACGCGAGTGAGTGTCCTAGGACCACCGGGTGCATGTGGCCCAAAGATGCATGTCAAACTTTTTCTGCAGCGAACATGCGACCAAAGAAGTTTAGTGTTGAAAATTGAAAAAAATAGATAACATTTATTCATTTTTTATACATTGATTGATTTCCCAGGGATTGAAATGTGCAAAAATCAAATTTGATCTACATGAGACCCGTGATAGTGCACGAAAATGGATTGCAAAATCATATGTGTACGTGCCCCTGGGTGCATGTTTAGTCCCCATGCAAGAAATTTCTAACATCGGGAATCTTGATTTTAAATCCAATAAATCCCAAACTAAGTTGAAATTCATGAAACTTATCGTGGTGTCATATGGACACCAATAGACTGTGATTTTTTTTAAATTTGAGACAAGTTTTGATATAATCTTCTTACATACAAGAAATTATAAATAATTATCAACCAATATTGCAAACGGACTCTTTATTCGAACTGTGTGCGTTAGACCAACAATGTAAGTGTCGTGCTTCAGTTAAGCAATAAAGCGGCAGAATTAATCATCAAAAAGGAAAAATCAATATAATATGTGCCGCACACGCATCCCGTGTGCCGTACGAGCATGCGTGAGTTGACGAGACCTGGAGGCCGATGCATGCGCATGTTCGCTACACACTTACCGTGGGGCATGCTAGTAGCTGTGTGAAATGACAGTAGGCGTGCCAGCAGTCCGCTGCGCAGGCTCACCGGGAGACGAGCCAACCCTTTGACCGCCGCCCACCTCGCTCCCACTGCTCCATATTAATGGCGCGCCTGATCCGCTGGTCATAATAGGCGGCCGCACACCCCGTCCATAGTGTCACCGCCCCCATGGAGTGTATTAGGATTTTGCCGAAGCGCACCATCGGTGGGAGTGGCGACGCCGGGGATGGTGAAGCACCCGCGCAACGCATGAAGATGGGCGCAGAGGTTGCTGTCACCACCAACGAGCTCTCGCACGGGCAGCAGCGCGACCTTGACGTCGTCGCTGTCGTGGTGCCTCCCCAGTCGGAGCCGGAGGTCCACAGCTACTCTGGCAATGACTCCGACTCCGACGGAAAACCGGTTAGCCCCCCTCCCCTTTGTTGGGAACAGAAAACCTTGGTTATGTTCACCCAATCCATGAAATCAGAGTAAGATTCGTTAGATCCGTGTAGTGTATTGATTGTTTGAATGGTATCTATGGTTAGTGATTAATTGTTTGTTCTGTACAAATGATTTTTTTGCTAATAATCTGAGTAGGGTTAGCGTGCATGCTAATAATTTGTAGCCAGATCTTGAGAATTGATTTTGAATGTCCTACATATATGTTTGTGCCCTTTTTTCTTTCGGATCTTGAGAATTGATTTTGAATGTCCTACATGTATGTTTCTGCCCTTTTTTCTTCCAGATTGCTATGTGCACAGATGAGGCTCCGGCCAGCGGTGCCGCCGGCTGTAGATCCTGCACCCGGCAGCGCGGGCAGAAGCGGCCACGCCCCCTGGATCTGAGGAACCCGTAGAATATCGGGCAGACCGCATCAGCGGTCTCCCGGATGCCATCCTTGGGGAGATCATCTTCCTTCTTCCCACCAAGGATGGCTGCCGCACATAGGTCCTCGCATCTCGGTGGTGCACTATATGGCGCGCCGCACCTCTTAATCTCGACTTCGCCGGCTATCTGTCGTTCATGATTTTGAACTCCACGGAGCCATCATATCCTCCCACTAGGGCTCCTTCAACGCCTATGTATCCCGGCATGCTGCCTGCTGCACATACCCTGCACGGTGGGCGCCTGGCTGACATCCCGTCAATTCGAAAAACTCCAGCATCTTGAGTTCTACCATTACTATGCAAATAGCTGTCCACCAAGCGTTGTAGATGTGCCATTGACACGTCTCCGACGTATCTATAATTTGTGAATTATTCATGCCTTGTTTACAACAATTTTATATGGTTTTGGTATGATTTGATTAGAACTAACCCGGACTGACGCTGTTTTCAGCAGAACTACCGTGGTGTCGTTTTTTGTGCAGAAATAAAAGTTCTCGGAATGGGCTGAAAATTTACGGTGTGTTTTTATGGAACAAAAGAGAACCCCGAAGCACAAGAGTTGGACCAGAAGCTTCACGAGGAAGCGACAAGGGTGTAGGGCGCGCCCCCTGGCTTGTCGTTGCCTCGTGGACACCCTTGCCGTGAGACCGACGCCAAAAATTCCTATAAATACCAAAACCCCCGAAAAGAAACCTAGATCAGAAGTTCTGCCGCCGCAAGCCTCTATAGCCACGAAAAACCAATCTAGGCCCTCTTTGGCACCCTGCTGGAGGGGCCATCATCACCGGAGGCCATGGTGGAGGAAGCCGGAAGGGGCCATCATCACCATGGAGGCCAAGGACCAGAGGGAGAACCTCTCCCCATCTAGGGGGAGGCCATGGGGGAGGAATCACAAGGGGGAGACTCTCTCCCCCTCTCTCTCGGTGGCGCCGGAGTGCCGCCAGGGGAACCATCGCCGCGGTGATCGTCTTCACCAACATCACCATCTTCATCACCTTCCTCATCTCTTTTAAGCGGTCCACTCTCCCGCACCCCGCTGCAATCCCCTACTTTAACATGGTGCTTTATGCCACATATTATGATCCAATGATGTGTTGCCATCCTATGATGTTTTGAGTAGATTTGTTTTGTCCTTTGGGTTGAGATGATCTAGATTGGTTTGAATTGTATGTTTTATTTTGGTGCTGTCCTATGGTGCCTTCCATGCCGCGCACACGTGAAGGATTCCCGCTGTAGGTGTCAGATTCGGGGCTTCGCAGACCCTGGATAGATTTGAACTCTGGGGTGCGTGCGAAGAACTCAACCTCCCCGGTCTGCCAACTCGTCGATCTCACGGCCTAGCTCGATGATCTGGAAGGAAATGGAACAAGGCAATTTACCCAGGTTCGGGCCACATTGTGGTGTAATACCCTACTCCTACTTTGTGGTGTATTAGCCTCGAGGTGGGCTGAGGATGAACTAGTATAGAGGAAGAACAACCTCAGGAGGTGTGTTCTTGTGCTGGTGTGAGCTGGTGAAGATGAGGATGGTCTGAATGATCCGTCCATTTCTATGGTGGTGGCTAGGCTATACTTATAGTGGCCTTGGTCCTCTTCCCCCGAAATGAAGGCGGGAAGGTTTCCCACAACGACCAACTTTGAAGGGAGACAACTAGTACATCTTATCCTAACGAAAGGTGGTCTGCGCCTGCAAAGCTTCTGGTCGTGACACCGTGGTGGGCTCGGCGATGACCTCCGTCCTGCCGTCTGGCGGTCTTGGTCTTGTAGCATAGAAATGGAAACCTTTGGTTGATGCCTCGGGACTCCGCGCCTGCGCTTGCCTCTTTAGCACCAAAGAGGAAACCTGATGTACTGCGCCCGCTGGCACCCGCCTGGCCTTGGTCGTCATGGCTCGCGTCATCCGAACTTCACGAGGTGATGGCGCGCTAGAAATCTCCGCTCCTCAGGAGCCAGCCTGAGGAGGCCGCCCCTTCTGGAGGTCTTGGTGTTGTCCGCCTCACGAGGCTTGGCCCCTCGCGAGGGTCTTGTGTTGTTGGTGCTGAAGGTGGGCCGTACCAGGCCATTGATGGAGCCACACCATGGGCCGCAGGCAGGCAAGTTTGGGTACCCCGGTTCCGAGAACGCCGACTATAGCCCCCGGGCCCAAGGCGCGCTCGGACTTGGCTTCGAGCCGAATCCAAAGGGCAAGGGTGGAGCACCGTGGGCCCCAACCGCCTGCGGCCTTGGTCGGCACGTGGCGCTTGATGGGACGTGGGCATCTCCACTTCCCCACGCAGCCTCAGCAACCGCTCAATTTGACGGCCGCCTATTGCGAGCGCTGCTCAGCCTCCATTACCCGTTGCGCCTGTCCCCCGCTTCTTCCTTTCCTATGGGCTCGCTTCTCCCCTTCTAGATTCTGCACCAGCTCTAATCCACCTTCACCGCCATGGCCTCGAGGTCGAAGAAGAGGGAAAAAACTTGCGCGCCCGCTGAATCCTCTCCGGGCTTTGAACCTGCGCTTGGTCGGTCATTGGTGATCAACCAGGAAGGATTGGACAAGGTCCGGCCGACCCTCGCCGCTGACTCCAATGAGTGGAAGTCGACGGTGGTCTGGCCTGCTTCGCGGGCCCAGATCGATATGGCGGCCACTGAGATCCCCATCCATCTTCACGCCCTCCTGGCCGGCTTGGTCCCCCCTTTCTCTGATTTCTTCAACGCCGTGCTCTCGCATTACCAGATCCACGCGCTA
>JAAAWM010010614.1:0-45869 GCA_036873465.1 Thinopyrum obtusiflorum
CACGAAGACTAATAGCAGCTAGGTAGTGATGATCAGGATGGAAGATAGTATGAAGCCAATCAGAACAAGTAGTTATACAGTGAAGTCAAACAGATAGTGCAAGCAGGCAATGACTTCACGAAGACAAACTGTAAGTAAAGACAGGGAAAAGATAGAACCAGTCTCTTGGTGAGGACAAGGATTTGTTGGACCAGTTCCAGTTGCTGTGACAACTGTACGTCTGGTTAGGGAGGCTGAGATTCAACTCAGAAGACCGCGTCTTCACCTTATTCCCCTTGAGCTAAGGACACCCAGTCCTCGCCCAATCACTCTGGTAAGTCTTCAAGGTAGACTTCCGAACCTTCACAGACTTCGTTCACTGGCGATCCACAATGACTCTTGGATGCTCAGAACGCGACGCCTAACTGGCTGGAGGATTCACAGTCCTCAAGTGTAACAAGTCTTCAGGTCACGCGGACAGAAAGACTTCAGTGATGCCTAACACTCTTTGGCTCTGGGTGTTTTGGGCTTTGTCCTTGCAAGGATTTCTCTCTCTCAAAAGCTTCGAGGTGGGTTGCTCTCAAACGACAAAAGCCGTGCACTAACTCTGAGCAGGGGGGGGGGGGGGGGGGGGGGGGGGGGGGGGGGGGGGGGGGGGGGGGGGGGGGGGGGGGGGGGGGGGGGGGGGGGGGGGGGGGGGGGGGGGGGGGGGGGGGGGGGGGGGGGGGGGGGGGGGGGGGGGGGGGGGGGGGGGGGGGGGGGGGGGGGGGGGGGGGGGGGGGGGGGGGGGGGGGGGGGGGGGGGGGGGGGGGGGGGGGGGGGGGGGGGGGGGGGGGGGGGGGGGGGGGGGGGGGGGGGGGGGGGGGGGGGGGGGGGGGGGGGGGGGGGGGGGGGGGGGGGGGGGGGGGGGGGGGGGGGGGGGGGGGGGGGGGGGGGGGGGGGACTACGAAACAACTATGTCTTCGCACTTCATAATCTTCACGTGAATGTCTTCTTGAGTCATAAGCTTCGATGTGATTGTCTTCACATACCACCATTGTCTTCAATGTCTTCATACATTTTTAGGGGTCATCTCCGGTAGGTAAACCGAATTAATGAGGGACTACTACCTGTGTTATCCTGCAATTCTCACAAACACATTAGTCCCTCAATTAGGTTTGTCGTCAATACTCCAAAACCAACTAGGGGTGGCACTAGAAGCACTTACAGGTTTTCCCTTGAAGAGGAAAGGGTGATGCAGCAAAGTAGCGTAAGTATTTCCCTCAGTTTTTGAGAATCAAGGTATCAATCCAGTAGGAGACTACACGCAAGTCGCTTAGTACCTGCACAAACAATCAAGAACCTTGCAACCAACGCGATAAAGGGGTGGTCAATCCCTTCACGGCCACTTGCAAAAGTGAGATCTGATAAAGATAATAAGATAAATATTTTTGGTATTTTTTTGTATAGATTGGAAAGTAAAGATTGCAAAATAAAAATAAATAGTAAACTAGAATTGCAGATCGGAAACTTATATGATGGAAAATAGACCCGGGGGCCATAGGTTTCACTAGTGGCTTCTCTCATGATAGCATATATTACGGTGGGTGAACAAATTACTGCCGAGCAATTGATAGAAAAGCGCATAGTTATGAGAAAATCTAGGCATGATCATGAACATAGGCATCACGTCCGTGTCAAGTTGACCGAAACGATTCTGCATCTACTACTATTACTCCACACATCGACCGCTATCCAACATGCATCTAGAGTATTAAGTTCATAAGAACAGAGTAACGCATTAGGCAAGATGACATGATGTAGAGGGATAAACTCAAGCAATGTGATATAAACCCCATCTTTTTATCCTCGATGGCAACAATACTGCCCCTGCTGTCACTGGGAAAGGACACCGCAAGATTGAACCCGAAGCTAAGCACTTCTCCCATTGCAAGAAAGATCAATCTAGTAGGCCAAACTAAACCAATAATACGAAGAGACTTGCAAAGATATCAAATCATGCATATAAGAATTCAGAGAAGAATCAAATATTGTTCATAAGTAATACATTGAATAGATCTCCAAGAACACCGAGAGAACTTTCTCTTGAGAACCAAAGAGAGAGAAGAAGCCATCTAGCTAATAACTATGGACCCGAAGGTCTGTGGTAAACTACTCACACATCATCGAAGAGGCTATGGTGTTGATGTAGAAGCCCTCCGTGATCTATTCCCCCTCCGGCGGAGCACCGGAAAATGCCCCAAGATGGGATCTCACAGGTACAGAAGGTTGCGGCAGTGGAAAAGTGGTTTCGTGGCTCCCCTGGATGTTTTCAGGGTAGGGGGGGGGGGGGGGGGGGGGGGGGGGGGGGGGGGGGGGGGGGGGGGGGGGGGGGGGGGGGGGGGGGGGGGGGGGGGGGGGGGGGGGGGGGGGGGGGGGGGGGGGGGGGGGGGGGGGGGGGGGGGGGGGGGGGGGGGGGGGGGGGGGGGGGGGGGGGGGGGGGGGGGGGGGGGGGGGGGGGGGGGGGGGGGGGGGGGGGGGGGGGGGGGGGGGGGGGGGGGGGGGGGGGGGGGGGGGGGGGGGGGGGGGGGGGGGGGGGGGGGGGGGGGGGGGGGGGGGGGGGGGGGGGGGGGGGGGGGGGGGGGGGGGGGGGGGGGGGGGGGGGGGGGGGGGGGGGGGGGGGGGGGGGGGGGGGGGCATGGAACAATCAAAAATTATAGATACGTTGGAGACGTATCAGTCGCCGAGCGCTATTGCAGAGCTGGAAGCCGCAAGCATCATCGAGGTCTCCACGAACCCACACGAGCTCGTGTACATGCCAGCGCCAGCGCCCGTGCCCATGCGCGCACCTGCACCCACCGCGGCGTCGGTCCCCGTGCGTATGCCTACACCCGCCATGCCCGCGCCCCCCTCAGCGGCATGGGACGCCGTCGTCGACCACTACCTCGCAGCACTGCAAGTTGCCGTCCTCCCACGCCCTGCCCGTCAATCGCGCGACGACATGATGTTTGATTTCCAAGTGAAGAACATTATGTGCCGCCTTGAAGACTTCAACAACGGCGTCCCGGAGGACCACAACGACAAAGCCGGCGAGGGACGCTGCCTCCGCCGCCGCCGGAATTAGTTTTTTTGGGTTTAATACTGTATCTCGATCATATGAATATAAATTCGAGTGTGACTAAATGAAAGATATGGTTTGAACGAACTTGCATTTTTCTCTCTGAATGTACATACTTATCAAACGATTTTCTTGAAAAACGTCAATGGTTTTTAAATACAAAACAATCATCGCAAACGTTTTAGATAGAACACCCATATGCAAAACGACAACTTCCCCAGGAAGCCAAGGGAAAAATGTGCCGAGCAGGATTTTGTGCAGCTCTTCATCTCAAACGTTTTCGATAGAACACCCGTATGCAAAGTGAGAGCTATGGTCTTCCCAAGTAAGCCAAGGGAAATTCTCCGCGAAGGGTTTGTGCATCTCTTCAACGCAAACGGTTCAGATTGAATACGGTATGCAAAGCGAGACTTCGGCGCTAAGCCAAGAGAAAATCTGGCATGCAGGATTTGTACATCCCTTCAACGCAAACGGTTTGTTCGGATGACCCGTGTGCAACCACGTACAAACAATTTGGTAAGATTTGCATCTGTCATATTGGGTATATTGCCATTTGTCAAACTAGAAAGATTGACATTTGTTGATCTAGTAAAATTGCCCTTTGTCAACCTTGTAACACTGCCATTTGTCAAAATATGCAGCTAAAAATCACTAGCACTATCTAATTTTTGAAACTAAAATTCAATAATTAAGCATATATTTCATTCATAGATTAAGCAGTCGTTCTTTATACAAACAGTTCAACTCGATAGCTGGACCGACCAAACTTTTCCCCAATTGTTGCCAACCACGTACTGAACGAGCTAGTTCAACTATATATACTAGCTAATTTTAAGTACGTTGTGTAGTTCCACCACATCTATAGTCAGATGAACTGAACAAAATAACCCCTAAATACTACTATTACGAAGGGGCTTTGTACTACTTCTGGCAGCCTCTCCTCTGCTGAGCGCGCTCAGTAAGAGGCAGAGGAGGAGTCTACCGACGAGCTGGACAACTGCAATACGGTGCCTGCCGCTGCTGCACCTTCAGCGATGCTCACCTCGAACGCCCTCAACCGCTCCAGGCGACCCCTCTCGAAGCGGCGGGACTCCTCGTAGATCTCCTAATTCCTCGCTCTGCGGTGGCATGCGTTGCAGCCACGATGGCGTCAAGGCTCTTTGCGTGCTCGACGAGGCACTCCTCCTCCTCCCGCAGGAACTCGATTTAGTGTGCAAGGTCACTGACGCATGTGCGGTCCTCCACCTCCACCTCCTGCTTTTGGACGGCGTGGCGGAGCGGGTGACGACTCGGGCATTGACGGTGGGCTAACGGCCATGGCGGCCGATGATGGGGTGGCTGCCATGACCACCACCTCCCGCCTTCGGGCCGCGGTGGCGGAGTGGGTGATGGCCACGGTGGCCGGCAATGAGGTGGCGGCCATGACGGCCACCTCCTGCCTTCGGGCTGCGGTGGTGGAGCGGGCGATGGCCCTAGCTTTTGACGGTGGTGTGGTGGCCACGGCGGCAGATGGTGGGGTGGCGGCAACGGCGGCCGGCAACAGCTGCCGACGGGCAGCAGTGGTGGAGTGTGTGGTGGGTATTTCTCGAACACCCAACAGGGACGCCACGAGCACTACACTACACCGGGGGCCGCGCCACCGCCGTGGTGTAGCCTCCCAGCTGGAGCTGTCCTCTGATGATGGTGGAGTGGCTGAGCGACGATGACGGACCAGTGCCATTGGCGATTGAGGGAGAAGCAGACAAGATAAGCTACAAGGAGGGAGGGGAAAATGCGACGTAGGACTCACCGGCCGTGAGGGTTTATATAGCAGGCCAGTAAGCACTGGGATTTTGGGGGATTTCATCGAGTCAGGCTGGAAGCTTGCGCACGAACCTGCGTGGTTGCGCGGGAACAGGCTCAGCCACTTGGAGCCATCGTTTGGCCAAAAGAACACCCCCGCGCGCTGCTCAAGCTTGCACTGTAAGCTGTCTGTGGCAGCGGGGTGACAAGACGTGCGAGAGGAGGACGAAAGGACACGTACACATACGGTTAATAAAAAAAATGTGTGCGATTAAATTACCTACTACCCCGGTCATAGTTTATAAGTCTTCTATGTATTTTTGTGCCAAATGTTGACTAGAGATTTAACTAATAAAATACGAATGCATGTCGCCAAAGATTATATTGTTGGATTTGTATTTGAACATAGTTTCCAATAATATAATTTTTAGAACATGCATTAACATTTTGTTGGTTAAATTTAAGGTCAAAATATGGCACAGAATATAAAGGGGACTAATAGACCAAGACGGAGGTAGTAGCACACAGCCGTTCTCTACGCAGCATCGCAACTGCCGACTGACTTGTAGACGACCATTCCCTGCGTGTTCAACTGCTCTATGCGTGTGGTTGCTCGTGGCTAAGGAGGCCGCAGTGCTTTCTGCTCGCGTCCCGCCGCGCGCGCTCTGCTCTCGCGTCCCTCTGGGCGCTCTGCCCTCGTCCCTCCACGCGCACTGCCAGTGTTTGGGGCTGGCGCACGATCACGTACATTCGTGCTACCATTATGCATGCGGTTGCGCCGGGCGCGGCGCCACGATGCAGTTACCCGCTGCAAAAAATGCATGCGGATGTGCCGAGAATCTAGGCCGCCCGGCCCCCATTTATTCATGCGGCCATTTACCTTCATCTCTCATGCCACACGACACAATAAGCACACCCATGATAACACATACAGAGAGGACATCCAGCGGTTCCAATGGCGCTCCCCGTGGCTCCAATGGCGCTCCCAGTGGCCGACGATGAAAACGAGGGGCAGTTCACCACGCATCACGTAGTGGACACCCACGTGTGGGGGAAGGCCCTCTCGGTGGTGTACACGAACGAGCCGGTCTCGGTGGAGAGCTCCATCCAAACTATGGAGCAGTTGCTTGCTGAGCACAAGTACCAAGCGGTCGTGCCGGGCATGATCAGAAGGTAGTCGTCGCCCAGTTGTGTGTGTGACATGACGTCTTCGTCTACCACTGCCACCTGGCCACAAGGCCTTGCGAGCGTTTCTCCAGGTTTATCAACAGCTCGGACTACAGTTTCGCTACGGTGGACACCACCAACGATCTAAAAGCGCTCAAGGTTTCGGGCTTGACCTACAAGAATCTTGTCAACATCCATGACCACTACAAGTTTTGGGGCTGCGATAATAACAAATAGAACTCCCTGGTTGACCTCACCTCGGCCATCATCGACCCCTACTAGATGAAGGTGAAGGATGAGTGCAAGAAGAACAAGAACGCCTGGCACAGTGGCTGGCATCAGAGACTGGATGAAGAACAAGTCAAGTACGCGGCCAAGGACACATACACAAGCTACGAGATGTACAGGCGGATCATTGACATGAGGAAGTGTCTTCCTCCTGCCCCAGACGAGGCATCCATCCACAGAGCAGTGGTCGGAGCATCACAAGAAGTAGATGACTAGACGATCGTTTCTTCTAGTTTAGAATGCATGCAATTGTGCGAATGATCTGTATAGTCACTTATGTAATTCATTGTTATTCTTCTGTAGACCAAGCAACTCACACGGCTTATTAGCAGCAATCGTCTATGTTATTATTGGTCTTAGCACACATATTTTTATTACAGACTTGTTTGCCGCGTATCACACACATCTTGTTCAGGCGAACTATTTCTGTTGTCTTGGCTCATCGCAAATAGTTCATCCAAGTGAACTGTATGCCCTCCATCGCACACACCTTGATCTGGCTGACCATTTCTATTGTGTTGCCTAATCACACACAGTTCATCCTAGTGAACTGTATGCCATATATCCCACACATCCTCATCTGGCTGCCCGCTTTCGTTGTTCAGCCTCATCGCAAACAGTTCTGCTGGATTACCCGTTTGCCACACATCGCACACGCAACTCTAATCTGAATAATGTTTGATGTCAACGCCATCGCAAACATTTTGTATCTTTTTTTACGGTTTTATTACATCATCGTTTGTGATTAATGCATCGCACACAGTTTCGTCGAAGGGTCTCTCACTGGACTGTCACGTTTGGACCAACCTGCAGTAGTGTTTGCAAAATGGGACCAATATTGTCAACATGGCTATTCATTGAAAATGGTGGAATCTTTCAACTTTTTTGTGAATACTGCATATAATGCTAGCTAAGTAACTTAAAATGATTTTTTTCCATTTTTTGTAACCAAACTATAACACACTTGTAGTTCAATTTTGAATTACTTTTGGTAAATGTCCAGAAATTCATTTAATCAATGGAGTATAGCAACATAGCTCAAAAACTCAAAATCTTTCGGCGGTAGGCCTCCAATATGGTCCATTTCATGTGAAAATTGCAAAGGTTCAATTTTCAATCTTATTTGTGGCACTACTGTAGGATGCTGCTAACGCGACACTACGATCAGAGACCCTTCGACGAAACTATGTGCGATGCAATAATCGCAAACGGTGGTGTAAAAAAACCCGTCAAAAAGGTGCAAAACGTATGCGATGATGGATGCGTCAAACACGGTTCAGATTTTAGTTGCGTGTGCAATGCAGGGCATATGGTTTAGTTCAACTAACTGTTTGCGATGAGAAGGAACAAAAGAAACAGGCAGCCAGATGAAGGTGTGTGCGATATACAGCATACGGTTCACTCAGATGAACTGTTTGTGATTAGGCAACACAAAAGAAACGGTCAGCCAGATCAAGGTGTGTGCGATATACGACATGCGGTTCACTCGGATGAACTGTTTGTGTTGAGACAAGAGAATAGAAACGGTTCAATATAACAAATACCTTAAATATTGCAAGGTTCAAATTCAAAGATTACAATGCCCAAATTCATACATTGCAAGCCTCGTCATTTCTGCAAAGGGAGCAGCCGCTGACAAGTCATGTATGGGTTTGACACAATGACTTCCAATTACCCTGTCATATGCTCTTCCCATACGAAGTTTAGCTTTTTTGGAGCCTCTTCCATTCTGCAGTACCTGCCGGCTCTGATCAACATACCATTCATCTTTCCTAATTAAATGCATGTTCAACCTCAGTACCCTCAACACCCTTGCTCTGGCAAGAAAGAACCTGGCGAGTGTAATCTCCGGTAAGGTCCCTCGGTAGGAGTTCAAAGTAATATTTTAGAGATGCAGATCCAGGCATTCGATGTGATTGCTGTTATAAACATTATTCACCTCCGGGCCTATTATTATCTGCAAAAGAAGAGAACGTGTTAGTGCCTACATGCAGTTTTGAACACTACTACACTCCTATTTGGTTTGCAGGATTTGTAAAATGCACCAACGTGCCATCTTCGATCTGACATGATTAACATGGGCATTAGATTACAATCTAGAAACATGTAGCCTTCTTCACAAGAGGTTGGATTGCATGAAAAATTCCCTAAGAAAACTAGTACATATGAATCCAAAGGAGAAATGCTTATGGATTGTAACCATATGAATCAAGCAACCAATATGGGGTGGGGGTGTATGTCCTAAAATCCTCCAAATTCCTTCAGAAATCGTACTACATTGTCATTGTAAACTTGGGAAAAGGTGCAAAAAATTGAACTCCCTTATGGTTAACATTTAACAGGAAAGGAACATCACCTCGTACAGCTTCTTCAGGCATGGAAAGCATCTCAGGCAACTGACAACTTGGTCCAGGTTGGGGCCGACAGATTCTAGTGCCAAGAGCTTCACTGTGCCCTGAATCTGGGTGAAGCTTTGCTGGATGACAGACGAACATACATCTTCAAAATTAGAAATAATGTTGATATCAAGAAGGAGAGGTATAAGGCGACTATTGTACCTGAAAGTAGTAGTATTTGACAGACGAGTAGCCCACCGCTGTCAATTTCGGCGCAAAATGACATTGATTCTTGTTGGACCTTGTTGATCAACTACAAGTAATCTCTCAAGTGAAGGTGTGTCCTCAATGACCATATTGTGGTCCACCTTTTGTGATCTATCATTGCAGCACCAGCAACACACATAAATAATCCGGAGAGTCCTGGAGGTGTTGTGCAAGGTACTCGACCAATTCATCGCCTGAAGACGAAGGAACTCGAGTGCAATACAGCCGCGGAGCAGGCGCTCCATGTCATCCTTTGGGATGCAGACGGTGACAAGCTCGAGGTGCTTCAGTGGTGGTAGAAAAAGAGCGAGCACATCATTAAGGGGGGGGGGGGGGGAATGGCAGTTCATGAACTTGGCGAGGCGTAGCGGCGTGAAGCGGAGCACGGACGTTGGCAGCAAGCGCATATGCCCATCATTAAAACTGAGTTCTCGAGCTGATCTATGGCGGGGGATCGGCACCACTCGTCAAGCTTGGCTCGGTCCTTGCCATTGGAATGGAACTTGCCCGTGATAAGGCCTTTGATTGGGCCATGGTGAATGCCGAGGATCTGGGAGAACGCATGCAAGCTTTGGCGATAACCATGGTAGAGCTCGTGGGCGTCGAGGAGGTCCAGAGGGGTGATGAGCCGTAGGGGGCGCCACCGCTGGGAGAGGGCGGCTGTCCTCGCCCGATATTTGATTGGGAGGAGGGATATGATGACTCTCAACATATCATGGGGGAGGTTGTTGATGAAGTCTAGGCCTGCTGGTGTCGCTTGCGGTTCTTTCTCGGCCCGCCTCCACTTGTTGGCAGCCTCGTTCTCCACCTCATCGGCGGCGACGGAAACCTCTGTCTCCATATTCACGCCGTGCTCCGGTGCCTCAGCATCCCTGGCGTCACCACTCCCTCTGATGGGGCGCTTCGGCGGCATCCTCATACACTGACGGCTTTGAGGAGTCAGAGCACCGTCGAGGATGCGGGCAGAGAGAGAGGATTGTGTGTGTGGCGAGGATGGGGGGGTGCGGCCGCTCGGCCGCGCCATTAATACAGACTAGTGGGAGCGAGGCGGGCGACGGTCCAAGGCTGTCTCGCTTCCCGGTGAGAACGACTGCTTAATCTCTATGAATGAAATCTATGCTTAATTACTGAATTTTAGTTGCAAAAATTAGATAGTGCTATTGATTTTTAGCTCCATATTTTGACAAATCGCAGTGTCTCTTTGCTTAGCGCCGAAGTCTGGCTTTAATTTGCGTACCGTAATCTGAACCGTTTGCGTTGAAGAGATGCACAGATCCTACGTTGAATAGCTTGCATGCTTCCCGGTGAGCCTGCGCACCGTACTGCGCTCGCACGCCTCCCGTTCAGTCAAGCAGCTGTCCTATAGCCATTAAAACCAAGACACGTGGGGTCACATGAATGGTTAAAAGAACGCACACGGTTTGAATTATACAAACGTTTGAGATATTAAAGTGGCAGTTATTTTTTCAAAATGCCTTTGTTGGCTGTTATTCGAGTGCGCCTTCTCTCAAAATGGACACGAAAAATACCACATCATGTCGGGTGCCATTCCATAATAGCATGCCAAGTTTCATGAATTTCAGACGAGTTTTGGATTTACTAGAATTTAAAAGCCAGGTATCTCAACGTTTTGCCGGCAATCAACAGTCCCCTGGTGTTTGAAATTCATTCCCATTTCTTGCATGGGACCTAAGCTTGCACCCAGGGACACATATTTTATTTTTCAACCAATTTATATGCACTGGAGCATGTGCATGTATTTCAAATTTGAATTATGCACATAAAATGCTTAAAAAACCTAGTTAATGTATAAAAATGTCCAAACGAACCCTGAAAATTCCAAAACTTAACACAACACTCCTGTTGTTCTATGTTGGCACTAGAAAATTTTGGAAAGCAATAAGAGGCAACGGATATCGTTTCGTCCCCAAAGCTGGCACGTTCCATACCGAAACCATCAGGCTTGTTGTGAGAAGCTCTGGTTTGTGAGAAGCTTATACCCAAACCTGCCCCAAATGGCTCAAAAATTTTACCACGGCATGTCGGGTGCCGCTCCATGATACCATGCCAAGTTTCATGAATTTCAGACGAGTTTTGGATTTACTAGAATTTAAAAATCAGGTATCTCAACGTTTTGCCGGCAATCAACAGTGCCCTGGTGTTTGAAATTCATTCCCATTTCTTGCATGGGACCTAAGCATGAACTCAAGGACACATATTTGATTTTTCAACCAATTTATATGCACTGGAGCATGTGCATGTATTTGAAATTTGAATTATGCACATAAAATGCCTAGAAAACCCAGTTAATGTATAAAAATGTCCAAACGAACCCCGAAAAATTCCAAAACTTAACATAACACTCCTGTTGTTCTGTGTTGACACTAGAAATTTTTTGAAAGCAATAAGAGGCAACGAATATCGTTTCGTCGCCAAAGGTGGCACGTTCCGTACCGAAACCATCAGGCTTGTTGTGAGAAGCTCTGGTTTGTGAGAAGCTTATACCCAAACCTGCCCCAAATGGAACAATTTTTTTACCATGACATGTGGATGCCGCTCCATGATACCATGCCAAGTTACATGAATTTCAGACGAGTTCTGGATTTACTAGAATTTAAAAACCAGGTATCTCAACGTTTTACCGGCAAGCAACAGTGCCCTGGTGTTTGAAATTCATTCCCACTTCTTGCATTGGGACCTAAGCATGCACCCAAGGACACATATTTGATTATTTCAACCAATTTATATGAACTGGAGCATGTGCATGTATTTCAAATTTGAATTATGCACATAAAATGCCTAGAAAACCTAGTTTACGTATAAAAATGTCCAAAGGAACCCCAAAAAATTCCAAAACTTAACACAACGCTCCTGTTGTTCTATGTTGACACTAGAAATGTTTTGAAAGCAATAAGTGGCAACGTATATCGTTTCGTCCCCAAAGGTGGCATGTTCCGTACCGAAACCATCAAGCTTGTTGTGAGAAGCACTTGTTTGTGAGAAGCTTATACCGAAACCTGCCCCAAATGGGACAATTTTTTACCACGGCATGTTGAAGCCGCTCCATGATACCATGCCAAGATTCATGAATTTCAGACAAGTTCTGGATTTACTAGAATTTAAAAACCAAGTATCTCAACGTTTTCCCGGCAATCAACAGTGCCCTCGTGTTTGAAATTCATTCCCATTTCTTGCATGGGACCTAAGCATGCACCCAAGGACAAAGATTTGATTTTTCAACCAATTTATATGCACAGGAGCATGTGCATGTATTTCAAATGTGAATTATGCACATAAAATGCCTAGAAAACCCAGTTAATGTATAAAAATGTCCAAACGAAACCCAAAAAATTCCAAAACTTAACACAACACTCCTGTTGTTCTATGTTGACACTAGAAATCTTTTGAAAGCAATAAGAGGCAACACATATCGTTTCGTCCCCAAAGTTGGCATGTTTCGTACCGAAACCATCAGGCTTGTTGTGAGAAGCTCTGGTTTGTGAGAAGCTTATACCCAAACCTGCCTCAAATGGGACAAATTTTTTACCACGGCATGTTGATGCCGCTTCATGATACCATGCCAAGTTTCATGAATTTCAGACGAGTTTTGGATTTACTAGAATTTAAAAACCAGGTATCTCAACGTTTTGCCGGCAATCAACAGTGCCCTGGTGTTTGAAATTCATTCCCATTTCTTGCATGGGACCAAAGCATGCACCCAAGGACACAGATTTGATTTTTTAACTAATTTATATGCACCGGAGCATGTGCATGTAGTTTAATTTTAAATTGTGCACTTGAAATGGCTAGAAAACCAGTTTAATGTATAAATTGTCCAAATGAACCCTGAATAATTCCAAAACTTAACACAACACTCCTGTTGTTCTATGTTGACACTAGAAAATTTTTGAAAGTAATAAGAGGCAACGGATATCGTTTCGTCCCCAAAGGTGGCACGTTCCGTATCGAAACCATGATGCTTGTTGTGAGAAGCTCTGGTTTGTGAGAAGCTTATACCCAAACCTACCCCAAATGGGACAAAAATTTTACCACGGCATGTTGATGCTGCTCCATGATACCATGCCAAGTTTCATGAATTTCAGACGAGTTCTGGATTTACTAGAATTTAAAAACCAGGTATCTCAATGTTTTGCCGGCAATCAACAGTGCCCTGTGTTTGAAATTCATTCCCATTTCTTGCATGGGACCTAAGCATGCACCCAAGGACACATATTTGATTTTTCAACCAATTTATATGCACCGAAGCATGTGCATGTAGTTTAATTTTTAATTGTGCACCTGAAATGGCTAGAAAACCAGTTTAATGTATAAAATGTCCAAACGAACACTGAATAATTCCAATTCTTTTACGACACACATAGAGTTGCATGTTCACTGCAGATAAAAGGTCTAGCAATTCAAACACCCTCCATTGTCGCTGTGACCCCATTATGTAATTCAAATCAAGACAAAAAATCAAGTAGATCCCACACAGTTTATTATCACCAACCGTGTGAGATGTAGTACAAAATATCCTGGAGCACCGTCGGTGTATAGTACGCCTATGGCTTACGCGAGAAGGTGCGTCGGCTACAGTCCACAGTCGGCTTGTCAAGCAGACTAGCTCGATCCCCAAATACTCCCGCCTCTGCATCCCTCGCAATCTCGAAAATATTGCTGCCTCGTAATCTCAAAAATATCTACCGCCTGGAAGGTTTTAATGTTTGATAGCACATGATTAGTATGTGCAGACCGTGTGCGATGTCTGTTACTCCCGCTCTGCTTCAGTCCCTTGATTCAAATTCTCAGTATCCCCGGCATTTTACTCCTGCCTCTGCATCCCTCGCAATCTCAAAAATATCTGCTCGCCCTTGATACAAATTTTTAGTAGCCCTGCCTTGTTACTCGCGCCTAGTAAAATTTTTAGTTGCCGCAGTATTTCCTCAAACACTACCTTGCCCCCCGCCCCGGGGGGGGGGGGGGGGGGGGGGGGGGGGGGGGGGGGGGGGGGGGGGGGGGGGGGGGGGGGGGGGGGGGGGGGGGGGGGGGGGGGGGGGGGGGGGGGGGGGGGGGGGGGGGGGGGGGGGGGGGGGGGGGGGGGGGGGGGGGGGGGGGGGGGGGGGGGGGGGGGGGGGGGGGGGGGGGGGGGGGGGGGGGGGGGGGGGGGGGGGGGGGGGGGGGGGGGGGGGGGGGGGGGGGGGGGGGGGGGGGGGGGGGGGGGGGGGGGGGGGGGGGGGGGGGGGGGGGGGGGGGGGGGGGGGGGGGGGGGGGGGGGGGGGGGGGGGGGGGGGGGGGGGGGGGGGGGGGGGGGGGGGGGGGGGGGGGGGGGGGGGGGGGGGGGGGGGGGGGGGGGGGGGGGGGGGGGGGGGGGGGGGGGGGGGGGGGGGGGGGGGGGGGGGGGGGGGGGGGGGGGGGGGGGGGGGGGGGTGGTTCGTTTGGACATTTTTATGCATTAACTGAGTTTTCAATGCATTTTATGTGCATAATTCGAATTTGAACTACATGCACACGCTCCAGTGCAGATAAATTGGTTGAAAAATCAAATCTGTGTCCTTGGATGCATGCTTAGGTCCCATGCAAGAAATGGGAATGAATTTAAAACACCGGGGCACCGTTGATTGCCGGCAAAACATTGAGATGCCTGGTTTTTAAATTCTAGTAAATCCAAAACTCATCTGAAATTCATGAAACTTGGGTTTATGCTTCTCGCAAACCGGAGCTTCTCACAACAAGCATGATGGTTTTTGGTAGGGAACGTCCCACCTTTGGGGACGAAACGATATCCATTGCCTCTTATTGCTTTCAAAAATTTTTCTCGTGTCAACATAGAACAACAGGAGTGTTGTGTGAATTTTTGTGATTTTTCGGGGTTCGTTTGGACATTATTATGCATTAACTGAGTTTTCAATGCACTTTATGTGCATAATTCAAAGGGGGGGGGGGGGGGGGGGGGGGGGGGGGGGGGGGGGGGGGGGGGGGGGGGGGGGGGGGGGGGGGGGGGGGGGGGGGGGGGGGGGGGGGGGGGGGGGGGGGGGGGGGGGGGGGGGGGGGGGGGGGGGGGGGGGGGGGGGGGGGGGGGGGGGGGGGGGGGGGGGGGGGGGGGGGGGGGGGGGGGGGGGGGGGGGGGGGGGGGGGGGGGGGGGGGGGGGGGGGGGGGGGGGGGGGGGGGGGGGGGGGGGGGGGGGGGGGGGGGGGGGGGGGGGGGGGGGGGGGGGGGGGGGGGGGGGGGGGGGGGGGGGGGGGGGGGGGGGGGGGGGGGGGGGGGGGGGGGGGGGGGGGGGGGGGGGGGGGGGGGGGGGGGGGGGGGGGGGGGGGGGGGGGGGGGGGGGGGGGGGGGGGGGGGGGGGGGGGGGGGGGGGGGGGGGGGGGGGGGGGGGGGGGGGGGGGGGGGGGGGGGGGGGGGGGGGGGGGGGGGGGGGGGGGGGGGGGGGGGGGGGGGGGGGGGGGGGGGGGGGGGGGGGGGGGGGGGGGGGGGGGGGGGGGGGGGGGGGGGGGGGGGGGGGGGGGGGGGGGGGGGGGGGGGGGGGGGGGGGGGGGGGGGGGGGGGGGGGGGGGGGGGGGGGGGGGGGGGGGGGGGGGGGGGGGGGGGGGGGGGGGGGGGGGGGGGGGGGGGGGGGGGGGGGGGGGGGGGGGGGGGGGGGGGGGGGGGGGGGGGGGGGGGGGGGGGGGGGGGGGGGGGGGGGGGGGGGGGGGGGGGGGGGGGGGGGGGGGGGGGGGGGGGGGGGGGGGGGGGGGGGGGGGGGGGGGGGGGGGGGGGGGGGGGGGGGGGGGGGGGGGGGGGGGGGGGGGGGGGGGGGGGGGGGGGGGGGGGGGGGGGGGGGGGGGGGGGGGGGGGGGGGGGGGGGGGGGGGGGGGGGGGGGGGGGGGGGGGGGGGGGGGGGGGGGGGGGGGGGGGGGGGGGGGGGGGGGGGGGGGGGGGGGGGGGGGGGGGGGGGGGGGGGGGGGGGGGGGGGGGGGGGGGGGGGGGGGGGGGGGGGGGGGGGGGGGGGGGGGGGGGGGGGGGGGGGGGGGGGGGGGGGGGGGGGGGGGGGGGGGGGGGGGGGGGGGGGGGGGGGGGGGGGGGGGGGGGGGGGGGGGGGGGGGGGGGGGGGGGGGGGGGGGGGGGGGGGGGGGGGGGGGGGGGGGGGGGGGGGGGGGGGGGGGGGGGGGGGGGGGGGGGGGGGGGGGGGGGGGGGGGGGGGGGGGGGGGGGGGGGGGGGGGGGGGGGGGGGGGGGGGGGGGGGGGGGGGGGGGGGGGGGGGGGGGGGGGGGGGGGGGGGGGGGGGGGGGGGGGGGGGGGGGGGGGGGGGGGGGGGGGGGGGGGGGGGGGGGGGGGGGGGGGGGGGGGGGGGGGGGGGGGGGGGGGGGGGGGGGGGGGGGGGGGGGGGGGGGGGGGGGGGGGGGGGGGGGGGGGGGGGGGGGGGGGGGGGGGGGGGGGGGGGGGGGGGGGGGGGGGGGGGGGGGGGGGGGGGGGGGGGGGGGGGGGGGGGGGGGGGGGGGGGGGGGGGGGGGGGGGGATTTTATTTGCATAATTCAAATTTGAACTACATGCACATGCTCCAGTGCATACAAATTGGTTGAAAAATCAAATTTGTGTCCTTGGGTTCATGCTGAGGTCCCATGCAAGAAATGGGAATGAATTTCAAACACTGGGGCACCGTTGATTGCCGGCAAAACATTGAGATGCCTAGTTTTTAAATTCTAGTAAATCCAGAACTCGTCTGAAATTCATGAAACTTGGCATGCTATCATGGAGCGGCATCAACATGCCGTGGTACAAACTTTGTCCCATTTGGGGCAGGTTTGGGTATATGCTTCTCACAAACCGGTGCTTCTCACAACAAGCATGATGGTTTTCGGTAGGGAATGTCCCACCTTTGGGGACGAAACGATATCCATTGCCTCTTATTGCTTTCAAATTTTTTTCTCGTGTCAACATAGAACAACAGGAGTGTTGTGTGAATTTTTGTGATTTTTCGGGGTTCATTTGGACATTTTTATGCATTAACTGAGTTTTCAATGTATTTTATGTGCATAATTCAAATTTGAACTACATGCACATGCTCCAGTGCATATAAATTGGTTGAAAAATCAAATATGTGTCCTTGGGTGCATGCTTAGGTCCCATGCAAGAAATGAGAATGAATTTCGAACACCGGGGCACCGTTGATTGCCGGCAAAACATTGAGATGCCTAGTTTTTAAATTATAGTAAATCCAAAACTTGTCTGAAATTCCTGAAACTTGGCATGCTATCATGGAGCGGCATCAACATACCGTGGTACAAACTTTGTCCCATTTGGGGCAGGTTTGGGTATATGCTTCTCACAAACCGGAGCTTCACACAACCAGCATGATGGTTTTCGGTAGGGAATGTCCCACCTTTGGGGACGAAACGATATCCATTGCCTCTTATTGCTTTCAAATTTTTTTCTCGTGTCAACATAGAACAACAGGAGTGTTGTGTGAATTTTGTGATTTTTGGGGGTTCGTTTGGACATTTTTATGCATTAACTGAGTTTTCAGTGCGTTTTATGTGCATAATTCAAATTTGAACTACATGCACATGCTCCAGTGCATATAAATTGGTTGAAAAATCAAATATGTGTCCTTGGGTGCATGCTTAGGTCCCATGCAAGAAATGGGAATGAATTTCAAACACCGGGGCACCGTTGATTGCCGCCGAAACATTGAGATGCCTGGTTTCTAAATTCTAGTAAATCCAAAACTCGTCTGAAATTCATGAAACTTGGCATGCTATCATGGAGCGGCATCAACATGCCGTGGTACAAATTTTATCCCATTTGGGGCAGGTTTGGGTATATGCTTCTCACAAACCGGAGCTTCTCACAACAAGCATGATGGTTTTCGGTAGGGAACGGCCCACCTTTGGGGACGAAACGATATCCATTTCCTCTTATTGCTTTCAATTTTTTTTCTCGTGTTAACATAGAACAACAGGAGTGTTGTGTGAATTTTTGTGATTTTTCGGTGTTCGTTTGGACATTTTTATGCATTAACAGAGTTTTCAATGCATTTTGTGTGCATAATTCAAATTTGAACTACATGCACATGCTCCAGTGCATATAAATCGGTTGAAAAATCAAATATGTGTCCTTGGGTGCATGCTTAGGTCCCACGCAAGAAATGGGAATGAATTTCAAACACCGGGGCACTGTTGATTGCCGGCAAAACATTGAGATGCCTGGTTTTTAAATTCTAGTAAATCCAAAACTCGTCTGATATTCATGAAACTTGGCATGCTATCATGGAGCGGCATCAACATGTCGTGGTACCAATTTTGTCCCATTTGGGACAGGTTTGGGTATATGCTTCTCACAAACCGGAGCTTCTCACAACAAGCATGATGGTTTTCGGTAAGGAACGTCCCACCTTTGGGGATGAAATGATATCCATTGCCTCTTATTGCTTTCAAATTTTTTTCTTGTGTCAACATAGAACAACAGGAGTGTTGTGTGAATTTTTGTAATTTTTCGGGGTTCGTTTGGACATTTTTATGCATTAACTGAGTTTTCAATGCATTTTATGTGCATAATTCAAATTTGAACTACATGCACATGCTCCAGTGCATATAAATTGGTTGAAAAATCAAATCTGTGTCCTTGGGTAGACACTTAGGTCCCACGCAAGAAATGGGAATGAATTTCAAACACCGGGGCACCGTTGATTGCCGGCGAAACATTGAGATGCCTGGTTTTTAAATTCTAGTAAATCCAAAACTCGTCTGAAATTCATGAAACTTGGCATGCTATCATGGAGCGGCATCAACATGCCGTGGTACAAATTTTGTCCCATTTGGGGCAGGATTGATAATATGCTTCTCACAAACCAGAGCTTCTCCCAACAAGCATGATGGTTTTCGGTAGGGAATGTCCCACCTTTGGGGACGAAATGGGGGGGGGGGGGGGGGGGGGGGGGGGGGGGGGGGGGGGGGGGGGGGGGGGGGGGGGGGGGGGGGGGGGGGGGGGGGGGGGGGGGGGGGGGGGGGGGGGGGGGGGGGGGGGGGGGGGGGGGGGGGGGGGGGGGGGGGGGGGGGGGGGGGGGGGGGGGGGGGGGGGGGGGGGGGGGGGGGGGGGGGGGGGGGGGGGGGGGGGGGGGGGGGGGGGGGGGGGGGGGGGGGGGGGGGGGGGGGGGGGGGGGGGGGGGGGGGGGGGGGGGGGGGGGGGGGGGGGGGGGGGGGGGGGGGGGGGGGGGGGGGGGGGGGGGGGGGGGGGGGGGGGGGGGGGGGGGGGGGGGGGGGGGGGGGGGGGGGGGGGGGGGGGGGGGGGGGGGGGGGGGGGGGGGGGGGGGGGGGGGGGGGGGGGGGGGGGGGGGGGGGGGGGGGGGGGGGGGGGGGGGGGGGGGGGGGGGGGGGGGGGGGGGGGGGGGGGGGGGGGGGGGGGGGGGGGGGGGGGGGGGGGGGGGGGGGGGGGGGGGGGGGGGGGGGGGGGGGGGGGGGGGGGGGGGGGGGGGGGGGGGGGGGGGGGGGGGGGGGGGGGGGGGGGGGGGGGGGGGGGGGGGGGGGGGGGGGGGGGGGGGGGGGGGGGGGGGGGGGGGGGGGGGGGGGGGGGGGGGGGGGGGGGGGGGGGGGGGGGGGGGGGGGGGGGGGGGGGGGGGGGGGGGGGGGGGGGGGGGGGGGGGGGGGGGGGGGGGGGGGGGGGGGGGGGGGGGGGGGGGGGGGGGGGGGGGGGGGGGGGGGGGGGGGGGGGGGGGGGGGGGGGGGGGGGGGGGGGGGGGGGGGGGGGGGGGGGGGGGGGGGGGGGGGGGGGGGGGGGGGGGGGGGGGGGGGGGGGGGGGGGGGGGGGGGGGGGGGGGGGGGGGGGGGGGGGGGGGGGGGGGGGGGGGGGGGGGGGGGGGGGGGGGGGGGGGGGGGGGGGGGGGGGGGGGGGGGGGGGGGGGGGGGGGGGGGGGGGGGGGGGGGGGGGGGGGGGGGGGGGGGGGGGGGGGGGGGGGGGGGGGGGGGGGGGGGGGGGGGGGGGGGGGGGGGGGGGGGGGGGGGGGGGGGGGGGGGGGGGGGGGGGGGGGGGGGGGGGGGGGGGGGGGGGGGGGGGGGGGGGGGGGGGGGGGGGGGGGGGGGGGGGGGGGGGGGGGGGGGGGGGGGGGGGGGGGGGGGGGGGGGGGGGGGGGGGGGGGGGGGGGGGGGGGGGGGGGGGGGGGGGGGGGGGGGGGGGGGGGGGGGGGGGGGGGGGGGGGGGGGGGGGGGGGGGGGGGGGGGGGGGGGGGGGGGGGGGGGGGGGGGGGGGGGGGGGGGGGGGGGGGGGGGGGGGGGGGGGGGGGGGGGGGGGGGGGGGGGGGGGGGGGGGGGGGGGGGGGGGGGGGGGGGGGGGGGGGGGGGGGGGGGGGGGGGGGGGGGGGGGGGGGGGGGGGGGGGGGGGGGGGGGGGGGGGGGGGGGGGGGGGGGGGGGGGGGGGGGGGGGGGGGGGGGGGGGGGGGGGGGGGGGGGGGGGGGGGGGGGGGGGGGGGGGGGGGGGGGGGGGGGGGGGGGGGGGGGGGGGGGGGGGGGGGGGGGGGGGGGGGGGGGGGGGGGGGGGGGGGGGGGGGGGGGGGGGGGGGGGGGGGGGGGGGGGGGGGGGGGGGGGGGGGGGGGGGGGGGGGGGGGGGGGGGGGGGGGGGGGGGGGGGGGGGGGGGGGGGGGGGGGGGGGGGGGGGGGGGGGGGGGGGGGGGGGGGGGGGGGGGGGGGGGGGGGGGGGGGGGGGGGGGGGGGGGGGGGGGGGGGGGGGGGGGGGGGGGGGGGGGGGGGGGGGGGGGGGGGGGGGGGGGGGGGGGGGGGGGGGGGGGGGGGGGGGGGGGGGGGGGGGGGGGGGGGGGGGGGGGGGGGGGGGGGGGGGGGGGGGGGGGGGGGGGGGGGGGGGGGGGGGGGGGGGGGGGGGGGGGGGGGGGGGGGGGGGGGGGGGGGGGGGGGGGGGGGGGGGGGGGGGGGGGGGGGGGGGGGGGGGGGGGGGGGGGGGGGGGGGGGGGGGGGGGGGGGGGGGGGGGGGGGGGGGGGGGGGGGGGGGGGGGGGGGGGGGGGGGGGGGGGGGGGGGGGGGGGGGGGGGGGGGGGGGGGGGGGGGGGGGGGGGGGGGGGGGGGGGGGGGGGGGGGGGGGGGGGGGGGGGGGGGGGGGGGGGGGGGGGGGGGGGGGGGGGGGGGGGGGGGGGGGGGGGGGGGGGGGGGGGGGGGGGGGGGGGGGGGGGGGGGGGGGGGGGGGGGGGGGGGGGGGGGGGGGGGGGGGGGGGGGGGGGGGGGGGGGGGGGGGGGGGGGGGGGGGGGGGGGGGGGGGGGGGGGGGGGGGGGGGGGGGGGGGGGGGGGGGGGGGGGGGGGGGGGGGGGGGGGGGGGGGGGCTGGAGCATGTGCATGTAGTTCAAATTTGAATTATGCACATAAAATGCATAGAGAGAAGCATAAACCCAAACCTGCACCAAATAGGACAAAATTTGTACCACGGCATGTTGATGCCGCTCCATGATAGCATGCCAAGTTTCATGAATTCAGACGAGTTTTGGGTTTACTAGAATTTAAAAACCAGGCATCTCAATGTTTTGCCGGCAATCAACAGTGCCCCGGTGTTTGAAATTCATTCCCATTTCTTGTATGGGACCTAATCATGCACCCAAGGATACAGATTTGATTTTCAACCAATTTATATGCACTGGAGCATGTGCATGTAGTTCAAATTTGAATTATGCACATAAAATGCATTGAAAACTCAGTTAATGCATAAAAATGTCCAGACGAACCCCGAAAAATCACAAAAATTCACATAATACTCCTGTTGTTCTATGTTGACACGAGAAAAATATTTGAAAGCAAGAGAGGCAATGGATATCATTTTGTCCCCAAAGGTGGGACGTTCCCTACCGAAAACCATCATGCTTGTTGTGAGAAGCTCCGGTTTGTAAGAAGCATATACCCAAACCTGCCCCAAATAGGACAAAATTTGTACCATGGCATGTTGATGCCGCTCCATGATAGCATGCCAAGTTTCATGAATTTCGGACGAGTTTTGGATTTACTAGAATTTAAAAACTAGGCATCTCAAAGTTTTGCCGGTAATCAACAGTGCCCCGGTGTTTGAAATTCATTCCCATTTCTTGCATGGGACCTAACCATGCACCCAAGGACACAAATTTGATTGTTCAACCAATTTATATGCACTGGAGCATGTGCATGTATTTCAAATTTGAATTATGCACATAAAATGCATTGAAAACTCAGTTAATGCATAAAAATGTCCAAACGAACCCCGAAAAATCACAAAAATTCACACAACACTCGTGCTGTTCTATGTTGACACGAGAGAAAAAATTGAAAGCAAGAGAGGCAATGGATATCGTTTTGTCCCCAAAGGTGGGACGTTCCCTACCGAAAACCATCATGCTTGTTGTGAGAAGCTCCAGTTTGTGAGAAGCATATACCCAAACCTACCTCAAATGGGACAAAATTTGTACCACGGCATGTTGATGCCGCTCCATGATAGCATGCCAAGTTTCATGAATATCGGACGAGTTTTGGATTTCCTAGAATTTAAAAACCAGGCATCTCAATGTTTTGCCGGCAATCAATGGTGCCCCAGTGTCTGAAATTCATTCCCATTACAAGGGGGGGGGGGGGGGGGGGGGGGGGGGGGGGGGGGGGGGGGGGGGGGGGGGGGGGGGGGGGGGGGGGGGGGGGGGGGGGGGGGGGGGGGGGGGGGGGGGGGGGGGGGGGGGGGGGGGGGGGGGGGGGGGGGGGGGGGGGGGGGGGGGGGGGGGGGGGGGGGGGGGGGGGGGGGGGGGGGGGGGGGGGGGGGGGGGGGGGGGGGGGGGGGGGGGGGGGGGGGGGGGGGGGGGGGGGGGGGGGGGGGGGGGGGGGGGGGGGGGGGGGGGGGGGGGGGGGGGGGGGGGGGGGGGGGGGGGGGGGGGGGGGGGGGGGGGGGGGGGGGGGGGGGGGGGGGGGGGGGGGGGGGGGGGGGGGGGGGGGGGGGGGGGGGGGGGGGGGGGGGGGGGGGGGGGGGGGGGGGGGGGGGGGGGGGGGGGGGGGGGGGGGGGGGGGGGGGGGGGGGGGGGGGGGGGGGGGGGGGGGGGGGGGGGGGGGGGGGGGGGGGGGGGGGGGGGGGGGGGGGGGGGGGGGGGGGGGGGGGGGGGGGGGGGGGGGGGGGGGGGGGGGGGGGGGGGGGGGGGGGGGGGGGGGGGGGGGGGGGGGGGGGGGGGGGGGGGGGGGGGGGGGGGGGGGGGGGGGGGGGGGGGGGGGGGGGGGGGGGGGGGGGGGGGGGGGGGGGGGGGGGGGGGGGGGGGGGGGGGGGGGGGGGGGGGGGGGGGGGGGGGGGGGGGGGGGGGGGGGGGGGGGGGGGGGGGGGGGGGGGGGGGGGGGGGGGGGGGGGGGGGGGGGGGGGGGGGGGGGGGGGGGGGGGGGGGGGGGGGGGGGGGGGGGGGGGGGGGGGGGGGGGGGGGGGGGGGGGGGGGGGGGGGGGGGGGGGGGGGGGGGGGGGGGGGGGGGGGGGGGGGGGGGGGGGGGGGGGGGGGGGGGGGGGGGGGGGGGGGGGGGGGGGGGGGGGGGGGGGGGGGGGGGGGGGGGGGGGGGGGGGGGGGGGGGGGGGGGGGGGGGGGGGGGGGGGGGGGGGGGGGGGGGGGGGGGGGGGGGGGGGGGGGGGGGGGGGGGGGGGGGGGGGGGGGGGGGGGGGGGGGGGGGGGGGGGGGGGGGGGGGGGGGGGGGGGGGGGGGGGGGGGGGGGGGGGGGGGGGGGGGGGGGGGGGGGGGGGGGGGGGGGGGGGGGGGGGGGGGGGGGGGGGGGGGGGGGGGGGGGGGGGGGGGGGGGGGGGGGGGGGGGGGGGGGGGGGGGGGGGGGGGGGGGGGGGGGGGGGGGGGGGGGGGGGGGGGGGGGGGGGGGGGGGGGGGGGGGGGGGGGGGGGGGGGGGGGGGGGGGGGGGGGGGGGGGGGGGGGGGGGGGGGGGGGGGGGGGGGGGGGGGGGGGGGGGGGGGGATGCTCCAGTGCATATAAACTGGTTGAAAAATCAATTTTGTGTCCTTGGCTGCATGCTTTGGTCCCATGCAAGAAATGGAAATGAATTTCAAACACCCTGCCACCGTAACTCGGCCGCAAACATTTAGATACCTGGTTTTTAGTTTCTAGTAAATCCAAAACTCGTCTGAAATTCATGAAACTTGGCATGCTACCATGGAGCAGCATCAACATGCCGCGGTAAATTTTTTGTCCCATTTGGGGCAGGTCTGGGTATAAGCGTCTCACAAACCAGAGCTTCTCACGACAAGCGTGATGGTTTCGGTAGGGAACGTGCCACCTTTGGGGACGAAACGATATCCGTTGCCTCTCATTTCTTTCAAAAAATTTCTAGTGTCAACATAGAAGAATAAGAGTGTTGTGTTTAATTTTTGAACTTTTCGGGGTTCGTTTGGACATTTTTATACATTAACTTGGTTTTGTAGGTATTTCAGGTGCATAATTCAAATTTGAACTACATGCACATGCTCAAGTGCATATAAACTGGTTGAAACATCAATTCTGTGTCCTTGGTTGCATGCTTTGGTCCCATGCAAGAAATGTGAATGAATTTCAAACACCCTGCCACCGTCACTCAGCCGCAACATTGAGATACCTGATTTTAAAATTCTAGTAAATCCAAAACTCGTCTGAAATTCATGAAACTTGGCATGATATCATGGAGCCGCATGAACATGTCGTGGTAATTTTTTTGTCCCATTTGGGGCAGGTTTGGGTATAAAAAATTGGAATTATTCAGGGTTCGTTCGGACGTTTTTATACATTAACTTGATTTTGTAGGCATTTCATGTGCATAATTCAAATTTGAACTACATGCACATGCTCCAGTGCATATAAACTAGTCGAAAAATCAAATATGTGTCCTTAGTTGCATGCTTAGGTCCCATGCAAGAAATGGGAATGAATGTCAAACACCCAGCCACCGTCACTCGGCCGCAAACATTGAGATACTTGGTTTTTCAAATTCTAGTAAATCCAAAACTTGTCTGAAATTCATGAAACTTGGCATGCTATCATGGAGCGCCATCAACATGTCGTGGTAAAAATTTTGTCCCATTTGGGGCAAGTTTGGGTATAAACTTCTCCCAAACCAGAGCTTCTCACAACAAGCGTAATGGTTTCGGTAGGGAACATGCCACCTTCGGGGACAAAACGATATCCGTTGCCTGTTATTGGTTCCAAAAAATTTCTAGTGTCAACATAGAAAAACAGGAGTGTTGTGTTTAATTTGGAATTTTTTGGGGTTCGTTTGGACATTTTTATACATTAACTGGGTTTTCTAGGCATTTTATGTGCACAATTCAAATTTGAACTACATGCACATGCTCCAGTGCATATAAATTGGTTGAAAAATTAAATATGTTTCCTTTGGTGCATGCTTAGGTCCCATGCAAGAAATGGGAATGAATTTCAAACACCCTGCCACCGTCATTCGGCCACAAACATTGAGATACTTGGTTTTTAAATTCTAGTAAATCCAAAACTCGTCTCAAATTCATGAAACTTGGCATGCTATCATGGAGCGCCATCAACATGCCGTGGTAAATTTTTTGTCCCATTTGGGGCGGGTTTGGGTATAAGCTTCTCCCAAACCAGAGCTTCTCACAACAAGCGTGATGGTTTCGGTAGGGAACGTGCCACCTTTGTGGACGAAACGATATCGCCTCTTATTACTTTCAAAAATTTTCTAGTGTCAACATAGAACAACGGGAGTGTTGTGTTTAATTTTTGAATGTTTTGGGGTTCGTTGGGACATTTTTATACATTAACTTGGTTTTGTAGGCATTCCAGGTGCATAATTCAAATTTGAACTACATGCACGGGGGGGGGGGGGGGGGGGGGGGGGGGGGGGGGGGGGGGGGGGGGGGGGGGGGGGGGGGGGGGGGGGGGGGGGGGGGGGGGGGGGGGGGGGGGGGGGGGGGGGGGGGGGGGGGGGGGGGGGGGGGGGGGGGGGGGGGGGGGGGGGGGGGGGGGGGGGGGGGGGGGGGGGGGGGGGGGGGGGGGGGGGGGGGGGGGGGGGGGGGGGGGGGGGGGGGGGGGGGGGGGGGGGGGGGGGGGGGGGGGGGGGGGGGGGGGGGGGGGGGGGGGGGGGGGGGGGGGGGGGGGGGGGGGGGGGGGGGGGGGGGGGGGGGGGGGGGGGGGGGGGGGGGGGGGGGGGGGGGGGGGGGGGGGGGGGGGGGGGGGGGGGGGGGGGGGGGGGGGGGGGGGGGGGGGGGGGGGGGGGGGGGGGGGGGGGGGGGGGGGGGGGGGGGGGGGGGGGGGGGGGGGGGGGGGGGGGGGGGGGGGGGGGGGGGGGGGGGGGGGGGGGGGGGGGGGGGGGGGGGGGGGGGGGGGGGGGGGGGGGGGGGGGGGGGGGGGGGGGGGGGGGGGGGGGGGGGGGGGGGGGGGGGGGGGGGGGGGGGGGGGGGGGGGGGGGGGGGGGGGGGGGGGGGGGGGGGGGGGGGGGGGGGGGGGGGGGGGGGGGGGGGGGGGGGGGGGGGGGGGGGGGGGGGGGGGGGGGGGGGGGGGGGGGGGGGGGGGGGGGGGGGGGGGGGGGGGGGGGGGGGGGGGGGGGGGGGGGGGGGGGGGGGGGGGGGGGGGGGGGGGGGGGGGGGGGGGGGGGGGGGGGGGGGGGGGGGGGGGGGGGGGGGTCCAGTTTGACAAATGGCAACATACCCAATATGACAGATGCAAATCTTACCAACTTGTTTGTATGTGGTTGCACACGGGTCATCCAAAACAACCGTTCGCGTTGAAGGGATGCACAAATCCTGCGCTGCGAATTTTCCCTCGACTTAAGGGGGAAGACCATAGCTCTCACTTTGCATATGGGTGTTCTATCTAAAACGTTTGCGATCAAGAGCTGTAGAAATCCTGCTCGACACATTTTCTCTTGGCTTCCTGGGGAAGCTGTCGGTTTGCATATGGGTGTCCTAACTAAAACGTTTGTGATCAAGTGCTGCACAAATCCTGCTGGGCACATTTCCCCTTGGCTTCCTGGGGAAGTTGTCGGTTTTGCATACGGGTGTTCTAACTAAAATGTTTCCGATGAGTGTTTTATATTTAAAAACCATATTAAACTGCGGCTTGGGCACCATTAATGGAGAGGATGAGAGCAAGGCGGGCGGCCATGGAAGTCAAAGGGCTCGCTTCCTGGTGAGCCTGCGCGGTGTACAGTTCCCATGCTTCCCGGTGAGCCTTCACATTGGAGTACATCTCACACGCCTCCCGTTTAGTCAAGCACTCAAGCACCTGTCCGCACGGCACCTCCTAGTCATTAAAAGAGTGAGGCGTGGCGTCACGTGAATGGTTAACAGAATGCACACGATATAAATTGTACAAAATGTTTGAGATGTTACAGTGGCAACTATTTGTTCCAAAATGCCTTTGTTGGCTGTTATTCGAGGCGCCTTCTCTCAAAATGGAGACGAAAAATACCACAGCATGTCGGGTGCCATTCCATTATAGCATGCCAAGTTTCATGAATTTCAGATGACTTTTGGATTTACTAGAATTTAAAAATAAAGTATCTCAACGTTTTGCCGTAATCAACAGTGCCCTGGTGTTTGAAATTCATTCCCATTTCTTGCATGGGACCTAAGCATTCAACCAAGGACAGGGATTTGATTTTTTTCAACCAGTTTTTATGCACAGGAGCATGTGCATGTAGTTCAAATTTGAATTATACACCTGAAATGCCTACAAAACCAAGTTAATGTATAAAAATGTCCAAACGAACCCCGAAAAATTCCAAAAGTAAACACAACACTCCTGTTGTTCTATGTTGACACTAGAAAAATTTTGAACGCAATAAGAGGCAACAGATATCGTTTCGTCCCCAATGGTGGCACGTTCCCTACCAAAACCATCACACTTGTTGTGAGAAGCTCCGGTTTGTGAGAAGCTTATACCCAGACCCGCCCCAAATGGGACAAAAAATTTACCATGGCATGTTGATGCTGCCCCATGATAGCATGCTAAGTTTCATGAATTTTAGACGAGTTTTGGATTTACAAGAATTTAAAAACCAGGTATCTCAATGTTTGCGGTCGAGTGACGGTGCCAGGGTATTTGAAATTCATTCTCATTTCTTGCATGGGACCTAAGCATGCACCGAAGGACACAGATTTGATTTTTCAACCAATTTATATGCACTGGAGCATGTGCATGTAGTTCAAATTTTAATTATGCACATAAAATGCCTGGAAAACCCAGTTAATGTATAAAAATGTCCAAAAGAACCCCAAAAAATTCCAAAATTAAACACAACAGTCCTGTTGTTCTATGTTGACACTAGAATTTTTTTTAAAGCAATAAGAGGCAACAAATATCATTTTGTTCCCAAAGGTGGCACGTTCCCTACGGAAACCATCACGATTGTTGTGAGAAGCTCTGCTTTGTGAGAAGCTTATACCCAAACCTGCCCCAAAGGGGACAAATTTTTTACCACTTCATGTTGATGCCTCTCCATGATAGCATGCCAAGTTTCAGAAATTTCAGACGAGTTTTGGATTTACTAGAATTTAGAAACCAAGTATCTCAATGTTTGCGGCCGAGTGACGGTGGCAGGGTGTTTGAAATTCATTCCCATTTCTTGCATGGGAACTAAGCATGCAACCAAGGACACAAATTTGATTTTTCAACCAGTTTATATGCACTGGAAGATGTGCATGTAGTTCAAATTTGAATTATGCACCTGAAATGCCTAGAAACCAAGTTAATGTATACAAATGTCCGAACGAACCCCAAAAAAAATCCAAAATTAAACACAACACTCCTGTTGTTCTATTTTGACACTAGAAATTTTTTGAAAGCAATAAGAGGCAACGGATATCATTTTGTCCCCAAAGGTCGCACGTTCCCTACCGAAACCATCACGCTTGTTGTGAGAAGCTCTGGTTTGTGAGAAACATATACCCAAACCTGCCACAAATGGGACAAAAAATTTACCACGGCATGTTGATGTCGCTCCATTATAGCATGCCAAGTTTCATGAATTTCAGACGAGTTTTGGATTTACTATAATTTAAAAACCAGGTATCGCAATGTTTGCGGCCGAGTGACAGTGGCAGGGTGTTTGAAATTCATTCTCGTTTCTTGCATGGGACCTAAGCATGCAACCAAGGACACATATTTGATTTTTCATCCAGTTTATATGCACTGGAGCATGTGCGTGTAGTTCAAATTTGAATTATGCACCTGAAATGCCTACAAAACCAAGTTAATGTATAAAAATGTCCAAACGAACCCCAAAAATTCCAAAATTAAACACAACACTCCTGTTGTTCTATTTTGAAACTAGAAATTTTTTGAAAGCAATAAGAGGCAACAGATATCGTTTCATCCCCAAAGGTGGCATGTTCCCTACCAAAACCATCACGCTTGTTGTGAGAAGCTCTTCTTTGTGAGAAGCTTATACCCAAACCTGCCCCAAATGGGACAAAAAATTTACCACGGGGGGGGGGGGGGGGGGGGGGGGGGGGGGGGGGGGGGGGGGGGGGGGGGGGGGGGGGGGGGGGGGGGGGGGGGGGGGGGGGGGGGGGGGGGGGGACGCTTGTTGTGAGAAGCTCTGGTTTGTGAGAAGCTTATACACAAACCTGCCCCAAATGGGACAAAAAATTTACCACGGCATGTTGATGCCGCTCCATGATAGGATGCCAAGTTTCAAGTATTTCAGATGAGTTTTGGATTTACTAGAATTTAAAAACCAGGTATCTCAATGTTTGCGGCCGAGTGACGGTGGCAGGGTGTTTGAAATTCATTCCCATTTCTTGCATGGGACCTAAGCATGCACCGAAGGACACAAATTTGATTTTTCAACCATTTTATATGCACTGGAGCATGTGCATGTAGTTCAAATTTTAATTATGCACATAAAATGCTTGGAACACCCACTTAATGTATAAAAATGTCCAAACGAACCACGAAAAATTCCAAAATTAAACACAACACTCCTGTTGTTCTATGTTGAAAATAGAAAAAAATTGAAAGAAATAAGAGGCAACGGATATCGTTTCATTCCCAAAGGTGGCACGTTCCCTAGCGAAACCATCACGCTTGTTGTGAGAAGCTCTTCTTTGTGAGAAGCTTATACCCAAACCTGCCCCAAATGGGAGAAATTTTTTGCCACGGCATGTTCATGCCGCTCCATGATAGCATGCCAAGTTTCATGAATTTAAGACGTGTTTTGGATTTACTAGAATTTAAAAACCAAGTATCTCAATGTTTACGGCCGAGTGACAGTGGCAGGGTGTTTGAAATTCATTCCCATTTCTTGCATGGGACCTAAGCATGCACCGAAGGACACAAATTAGATTTTTCAACCAATTTAAATTCACTGGAGCATGTGCATGTAGTTCAATTTTAAATTATGCACATAAAATGCCCGGAAAACCCAGTTAATGTATAAAAATGTCCAAACGAACCCCGAAAAATTCCAAAATTAAACACAACACTCCTGTTCTTGTATGTTGACACTAGAAAAAATTTTGAAAGCAATAAGAGGCAACGGATATCGTTGCGTCTCCAAAGGTGGCACGTTCCCTACCGAGACCATAGCGCTTGTTGTGAGAAGCTTGTACCCAAACCTACCCCAAATGGGACAAATTTTTTACCATGACATGTTGACGCCACTCCATGATAGCATGCCAAGTTTCATGAATTTCGGATGAGTTTTGGGTTTACTAGAATTTAAAAACAAAGTATCTCAACATTTTGCCGGCAATCAACAGTGCCCTGGTGTTTGAAAATCATTCCCATTTCTTTCATGGGACCTCAGCATGCACTGAACGACACATATTTGATTTTTCAACCAATTTATATGCACTGGAGCACGTGCATGTAGTCAAATTTGAATTATGCACATAAAATGCCTAGAAAACCCAGTTAATGTATAAAAATGTTGAAATGAACCCCGAAAAATTCCAAAATAAAACACAACACTCCTGTTGTTTTATGTTGACACTAGAAAATTTTGAAAGCAATAAGAGGTAACGGATATCGTTTCGTCCCCAAAGGGGCCACGTTCCCTACCGAAACCATCACGCTTGTTGTGAGAAGCTCCGGTTTCTGAGAAGCTTATACACAAACCTGCCCCAAATGTGACAATTTTTTTACCACGGCATGTTGATGCCGCTCCATGATAGCATGCCATGTTTCATGAATTTCAGACGAGTTTTGGATTTACTAGAATTTTAAAACCAAGTATCTCAATGTTAGCGGCCGAGTGACAGTGGCAGGGTGTTTGAAATTCATTCCCATTTCTTGCATGGGACTTAAGCATGCACCGAAGTACACAAATTTGATTTTTCAACCAATTTATATGCACTGGAGCATGTGCATGTAGTTCAAATTTTAAATATGCACATAAAATGCCTGGAAAACCCAGTTAATGTATGAAAATGTTGAAACGAACCCCAAAAAATTCCAAAATTAAACACAACACTCATGTTGTTCTATGTTGACACTAGAAATTTTTTGAATGCAATAAGAGGCAACGGATATCGTTTCGTGCCCAAAGGTGGCACGTTCCCTACCGAAACCATCACGCTTGTTGTGAGAAGCTCTGTTTTGTGAGAAGCTTATACCCAAACCTGCCCAAATGGGACAAAAATTTTACCATGGCATGTTGATGCCGCTCCATGATAGCATGCCAAGTTTCTTGTATTTCAGACGAGTTTTGGATTTACTACAATTTAAAAACCAAGTATCTCAATGTTTGCGGCCGAGTGACGGTGGCAGGGTTTTTGAAATTCATTGCCATTTCTTGCATGGGACCTAAGCATGCACCGAAGGACACAAATTTGATTTTTCAACCAATTTATATGCACTGGAGCATGTGCATGTAGTTCAAATTTGAATTACACACATCAAATGCCTGGAAAACCAAGTTAATGTATAAAAATGTCCAAACGAACCCCCAAAAATTTCAAAATTAAACACAACACTCCTGTTGTTCTATGTTGACACTAGAAATTTTTGAAAGCAATAAGAGGCAACGAATATCATTTCGTTCCCAAAGGTGGCATGTTCCCTACGAAACCATCACGCTTGTTGTGAGAAGCTCTGCTTTGTGAGAAGCTTATACCCAAACCTGCCCCAAATGTGACAAAATTTTTACCACGGCATGTTGATGCCGCTCCATGATAGCATGCCAAGTTTCATGAATTTAAGACAAGCTTTGGATTTACTAGAATTTAAAAACCAAGTATCTCAATGTTTGCGGCCGAGTGACGGTGGCAGGGTGTTTGAAATTCATTCCCATTTCTTGCTTGGGACCTAAGCATGCACCGAAGGACACAAATTTGATTTTTCAACCAATTTATATGCACTGGAGCATGTGCATGTAGTTCAATTTTGAATTATGCACATAAAATGCCTGGAAAACCAACTTAATGTATAAAAATGTCCAAACGAACCCTAAAAAATTCCAAAATTAAACACAACGCTCCTGTTGTTCTATGTTTGTACTAGAAAATTTTTGAACACAATAAGAGGCAACGGATATCGTTGCGTCCCCAAAGGTGGCACGTTCCCTACCGAGACCATCACGCTTGTTGTGAGAAGCTTATACCCGAACATGCCCCAAATGGGACAAAATTTTTACCACGGCATGTTGATGCCGCTCCATGATAGCATGCCAAGTTTCATGAATTTCAGACGAGTTTTGGACTTACTAGAATTTAAAAACAAAGTATCTCAATGTTTTGCCGGCAATCAACAGTGCCCTAGTGTTTGAAATTCATTCCAATTTCTTGCATGGGACCTAAGCATGCACTGAAGGACACAGATTTGATTTTTCAGAAATTTATACGCACTGGAGCATGTGCACGTAGTTCAAATTCGAATTATGCACATAAAAAGCCTAGAAAACACAGTTAATGTATAAAAATGTCAAAACGAACCCCGAAAAATTCCAAAATTAAACACAACACTCCTGTTGTTCTATGTTGACACTAGAAAAATTTTGAAAGCAATAAGAGGCAACGGATATCGTTTCGTCCTGAAAGGTGGCACGTTCCCTACCGAAACCATCATGTTGTTTGTGAGAAGCTCCGGTTTGTGAGAAGCTTATACACAAACCAGCTCCAAATGGGAAAAAAAATTACCACGGCATGATAATGCCGCTCCATGATAGCATGCCAAGTTTCATGAATTTCAGACGAGTTTTGGATTTACTAGAATTTTAAAACCAAGTATCTCAATGTTTACGGCCGAGTGACGGTGGCAGGGTGTTTGAAATTCATTCCCATTTCTTGCATGGGACTTAAGCATGCAACAAAGGACACAAATTTGATTTTTCAACCAATTTATATGCACTGGAGCATGTGCATGTAGTTCAACTTTGAATTATGCACATAAAATGCCTCGAAAACCCAGTTAATGTATAAAAATGTCCAAATGAACCCCGAAAAATTCCAAAATTAAACACAACCCTCCTGTTGTTCTATGTTGACACTAGAAAATTTTGAAAGCAATAAGAGGCAACAGATATCGTTTCGTCCCCAAAGGTGGCACGTTCCCTACTGAAACAATCACGCTTGTTGTGAGAAGCTCTGGTTTGTGAGAAGCTTATACACAAACCTGCCCCAAATCGGACAAAAAATTTACCACGGCATGTTGATGCCGCTCCATGATAGCATGCCAAGTTTCATGAATTTCAGACGAGTTTAGGATTTACTAGAATTTAAAAACCAAGTATCTCAATGTTTGCGGCCGAGTGACGGTGGCAGGGTGTTTGAAATTCATTCCCATTTCTTGCATGGGACTTAAGCATGCAACAAAGGACACAAATTTGATTTTTCAACCAATTTATATGCACTGGAGCATGTGCATGTAGTTCAAATTTGAATTATGCACATAAAATGCTTGGAAAACCCAGTTAATGTATAAAAATGTCCAAATGAACCCCGAAAAATTTCAAAATTAAACACAACACTCCTGTTGTTCTATGTTGACACTAGAAAATTTTTGAACGCAATAAGAGCCAACGGATATCGTTTCGTCCCCAAAGGTGCCACGTTCCCTACCGAAACCATCACGCTTGTTGTGAGAAGCTCTGGTTTGTGAGAAGCGTATACCCAAACCTGCCCCAAATGGGACAAATTTTTTACCATGGCATGTTGATGCCGCTCCATGATAGAATGCCAAGTTTCATGAATTTCAGACGAGTTTTGGATTTACTAGAATTTAAAAACCAGGTATCGCAATGTTTGCGGCTGAGTGACGGTGGCAGGGTGTTTGAAATTCATTCCCATTTCTTGCATGGGACCTAAGCATGCACTGAAGGACACAAATTTGATTTTTCAGCCAATTTATATGCACTGGAGCTGTGCATGTAGTTCAAATTTGAATTATCCACATAAAATGCCTGGAAAACCAAGTTAATGTATAAAAATGTCCAAACGAACCCCCAAAAATTCCAAAATTAAACACAACACTCCTGTTGTTCTATGTTGACACTAGAAATTTTTTGAAAGCATTAAGAGGCAATGGATATCGTTTCATTCCCAAAGGCGGCATGTTCCCTACCGAAACCATCATGCTTGTTGTGAGAAGCTCTGCTTGGTGAGAAGCTTATACCCAAACCTGCCCCAAATGGGACAAAAATTGACCACGGCATGTTGATGCCGCTCCATGATAGAATGCCAAGTTTCATGAATTTAAGATGAGCTTTGGATTTACTAGAATTTAAAAACCAAGTATCTCAATGTTTGCGACCGAGTGACGGTGGCAGAGTGTTTGAAATTCATTCCCATTTCTTGCATGCGACCTAAGCATGCACCGAATGACGCAAATTTGTTTTTTCAACCAATTTATATGCACTGGAGCATGTGCATGTAGTTCAATTTTGAATTATGCACATAAAATGCCTGGAAAACCCAGTTAATGTATAAAAATGTCCAAACGAACCCCGAAAAATTCCAAAATTAAACACAACACTCCTGTTGTTCTATGATGACACTAGAAATTTTTTGAACACAATAAGAGGCAACGGATATAGTTGCGTCCCCAAAGTTGGCACGTTCCCTACCGAGACCATCATGTTTGTTGTCAGAAGCTTATACCTGAACATGCCCCAAATGGGACAAAATTTTTACCATGGCATGTTCATGCCACACTATGATAGCATGCCAAGTTTCATGAATTTCAGATGAGTTTTGGACTTACTAGAATTTAAAAACAAAGTATCTCAATATTTTGCCGGCAATCAACAGTGCCCTAGTGTTTGAAATTCATTCCAATTTCTTGCATGGGACCTAAGCATGCACTGAAGCACACAGATATGATTTCTCAACCAATTTAGACGCACTGGAGCATGTGCATGTAGTTCAAATTCGAATTATGCACATAAAATGCCTAGAAAACCCAGTTAATGTATAAAAATGTCGAAACGAACCCCAAAAAATTCCAAAATTAAACACAACACTCCTGTTGTTCTATGTTGACACTAGAAAATTTTTGCAAACCATAAGAGGCAACGGATATCGTTTCGTCCCCAAAGGTGGCATGTTCCCTACCAAAACCGTCACGTTGTTTGTGGGAAGCTCCGGTTTGTCAGAAGCTTATACACAAACATGCTCCAAATGGAAAAAAAATTACCACAGCATGTTGATGCCGCTCCATGATAGCATGCCAGGTTACATGAATTTCAGATGAGTTTTGGATTTACTAGAATTTTAAAACCAAGTATCTCAATGTTTGCGGCCGATTGACGGTGGCAGGGTGTTTGAAATTCATTCCCATTTCTTGCATGGGAATTAAGCATGCAACAAAGGACACAAATTTGATTCTCAACCAATTTATATGCACTGGAGCATGTGCACGTAGTTCAAATTTGAATTATGCACATAAAATGCCTGGAAAACCCAGTTAATGTATAAAAATGTCCAAATGAACCCCGAAAAATTTCAAAATTAAACACAACAGTCTTGTTGTTCTATGTTAACACTAGAAAATTTTGAAAGCAATAAGAGGCAATGCATATCGTGTCGTCCCCAAAGGTGGCACGTTCCCTGCCGAAACCATCACGCTTGTTGTGAGAAGCTCTGGTTTGTGAGAAGCTTCTACCCAAACCTGCCCCAAATGGGACAAAAAATTTACCACGGCATGTTGATGGCGCTCCATGATAGCATGCCAAGTTTCATGAATTTCAGACGAGTTTTGGACTTACTAGAATTTAAAAACCAAGTATCTCTATATTTTGCCGGCAATCAACAGTGCCCTAGTGTTTGAAATTCATTCCAATTTCTTGCATGGGACCTAAGCATGCACTGAAGGACACAGATATGATTTCCCAACCAATTTATACACACTGGAGCATGTGCATGTAGTTCAAATTTGAATTATGCACATAAAATGCCTAGAAAACCCAGTTAATGTATAAAATGTCAAAACAAACCCCGAAAAATTCCAAAATTAAACACAACACTCCTGTTGTTCTATGTTGGCACTAGAAAATTTTTGAAAGCAATAAGAGGCAACGGATATCGTTTCGTCCCCAAAGGTGGCACGTTCCCTACCGAAACCATCACGTTGTTTGTGAGAAGCTCCGGTTTGTGAGAAGCTTATACACAAACCTGCTCCAAATGGAAAAAAATTACCACGGCATGTTGATGCTGCTCCATGATAGCATGCCAAGTTTCATGAATTTCAGACGAGTTTTGGATTTACTAGAATTTTAAAACCAAGTATCTCAATGTTTGTGGCCGAGTGACGGTGGCAGGGTGTTTGAAATTCATTCCCATTTCTTGCATGGGACTTAAGCATGCAACAAAGGACACAAATTTGATTTTCAACCAATTTATATGCACTGGAGCATGTGCACGTAGTTCAAATTTGAATTATGCACATAAAATGCCTGGAAAACCCAGTTAATGTATAAAAATGTCCAAATGAACCCCGAAAAATTCCAAAATTAAACACAATAGTCCTGTTGTTCTGTGTTAACACTAGAAAATTTTGAAAGCAATATGAGGCAATGGATATCATTTCGTCCCCACAGGTGGCACGTTCCCTGCCGAAACCATCACGCTTGTTGTGAGAAGCTTATACCCAAACCTGCCCCAAATGGGACAAAAAATTTACCATGGCATGTTGATGCCGCTCCATGGTAGCATGCCAAGTTTCATGAATTTCAGACAAGTTTTGGATTTACTAGAATTTAAAAACCAAGTATCTCAATGTTTGCGGCCGAGTGACGGTGGCAAGGTGGTTGAAATTCATTCCCATTTCTAGCTTGGGACTTAAGCATGCAACAAAGGACACAAATCTGTTTTTTCAACCAATTTATATGCACTGGAGCATGTGCATGTAGTTCAAATTTGAATTATGCACATAAAATGCCTGGAAAACCCAGTTAATGTATAAAAATGTCCAAATGAATCCCAAAAATTCCAAAATTAAACACAACACTCCTGTTGTTCTATGTTGACACTAGAAAATTTTAGAAAGCAATAAGAGGCAACGGATATCGTTTCGTCCCCAAAGGTGCCACGTTCCCTACCGAAACCATCACGCTTGTTGTGAGAAGCTCTGATTTCTGAGAAGCTTATACACAAACCTGCCCCAAATGGGACAAATTTTTTACCACGGCATGTTGATCCCGCTCCATGATAGCATGCCAAGTTTCATGAATTTCAGATGAGTTTTGGATTTACTAGAATTTTAAAACCAAGTATCTCAATGTTTGCGGCCGAGTGACGGTGGCAGGGTGTTTGAAATTCATTCCCATTTCTTGCATGGGACTTAAGCATGCACCGAAGGACACAAATTTGATTTTTCAACCAATTTATATGCGCTCGAGCATGTGCACGTATTTCAAATTTTAAATATGCACATAAAATGCCTGGAAAACCAAGTTAATGTATAAAAATGTCGAAACGAACCCTGAAAGATTCCAAAATTAAACACCACACTCCTGTTGTTTTATGTTGACACTAGAAATTTTTTGCAAGAAATAAGAGGCAACGAATATCGTTTCGTCCCCATAGGTGGCACGTTCCCTACCGAAACCATCACGCTTGTTGTGAGAAGCTCTGGTTTGTGAGAAGCTTATACCCAAACCTGCCCCAAATGGGACAAAAAATTTACCATGGCGTGTTGATGCCGCTCCATGATAGCATGCCATGTTTCATGAATTTCAGATGAGTTTTGGATTTACTATATGTAAAAACCAGGTATCTCTATGTTTGCGGCCGAGTGACGGTGGCAGGGTGTTTGAAATTCATTCCCATTTCTTGCATGGGACCTAAGCATGCAACGAAGGACACAATTTTGTTTTTTCAACCAATTTATATGCACTGGAGCATGTGCATGTAGTTCAAATTTGAACTATCCACATAAAATGCCTGGAAAACCAAGTTAATGTATAAAAATGTCCAAACGAATCCCCCAAAATTCCAAAATTAAACACAACACTCCTGTTGTTCTATGTTGACACTAGAAATTTTTTGAAAGCAATAAGAGGCAACGGATATCGTTTCATTCCCAAAGGTTGCATGTTCCCTACCGAAACCATCACGCTTGTTGTGAGAAGCTCTGCTTTGTGAGAAGCTTATACCCAAACCTGCCACAAATGGGACAAAAATTTTACCATGACATGTTGATGCCGCTCCATGATAGCATGCCAAGTTTCATGAATTTAAGACGAGCTTTGCATTTACTAGAATTTAAAAACCAAGTATCTCATTGTTCGCGGCCGAGTGACGGAGGCAGGGTGTTTGAAATTCATTCCCATTTCTTGCATGGGACCTAAGCACGCACCGAAGGACACAAATTTGATTTTTCAAACAATTTATATGCACTGGAGCATGTGCATGTAGTTCAATTTTGAATTATGCACATAAAATGCCTGGAAAACGCAGTTAATGTATAAAAATGTCCAAACGAACCCCGAAAAATTCCAAAATTAAACACAACACTCCTGTTGTTCTATGTTGACACTAGAAATTTTTTGAACACAATAAGAGGCAACGGATATCATTGCGTCCCCAAAGGTGGCACGTTCCCTACCGAGAGCATCACGCTTGTTGTGAGAAGCTTATACCCGAACGTGCCCCAAATGGGACAAAATTTTTACCACGGCATCTTGATGCCGCTCCATGATAGCATGCCAAGTTTCATGAATTTCAGACGAGTTGTGGACTTACTAGAATTTAAAAACCAAGTAGCTCAATGTTTGCGGCCGAGTGACGGTGGCAGGGTGTTTGAAATTCATTCCCATTTCTTGCATGGGACTTAAGCATGCAACAAAGGACACAAATTTGATTTTTCAACCAGTTTATATGCACTGGAGCATGTGCATTTAGTTCAAATTTGAATTATGCAAATGAAATGCCTGGAAAACCCAGTTAATGTATAAAAATGTCCAAATGAACCCCGAAAAATTCCAAAATTAAACACAACACTCCTGTTGTTCTATGTTGACACTAGAAAATTTTGAAAGCAATAAGAGGCAACGGATATCGTTTCGTCCCCAAAGGTGGCACGTTCCCTACCGAAACCATCACGCTTGTTGTGAGAAGCTCTGGTTTGTGAGAAGCTTATACCCAAACCTGCCCCAAATGGGACAAAAAATTTACCCCGGCATGTTGATGCCGCTCCATGATAGCATGCCAAGTTTCATGAATTTCAGACGAGTTTTGGATTTACTATAATTTAAAAACCATATCTCAATGTTTGCGGCCGAGTGACGGTGGCAGGGTGTTTGAAATTCATTCCCATTTCTTGCATGGGACCTAAACATGCACCGAAGGACACAAATTTGATTTTTCAACCAATTTATATGCACTAGAGCATGTGCATGTAGTTCAAATTTGAATTATGCACATAAAATGCCTAGAAAACCCAGTTAATGTATAAAAATGTCCAAACGAACCCCAAAAAATTCCAAAATTAAACACAACACTCATGTTGTTCTATGTTAACACTGGAATTTTTTTGAAAGCAATAAGGGGTAACGGATATTGTTTCGTCCCCAAAGGTGGCACGTTCCCTACTGAAACCATCATGCTTGTTGTGAGAAGCTCTGGTTTGAGAGAAGCTTATACCCAAACCAGACCCAAATGGGACAAAAATTTTACCACGGCATGTTGATGCCGCTCCATGATAGCATGCCAAGTTTCATGAATTTCAGACGAGTTTTGGATTTACTAGAATTTTAAAACCAAGTATCTCAATGTTTGCGGCCGAGTGATGGTGGCAGGGTGTTTGACATTCATTCCCATTTCTTGCATGGGACCTAAACATGCACCGAAGGACACAGATTTGATTTTTCAACCAATTTAAATGCACTGGACCATGTGCATGTAGTTCAAATATGAATTACGCACATAAAATGCCTAGAAAACCCAGTTAATGTATAAAAATGTCCAAACGAACCCCGAAAAATTCCAAAATTAAACACAACACTCATGTTGTTCTATGTTGACACTAGAAATTTTTTGAAATCATTAAGAGGCAACGGATATTGATGTCTACTACACAACCTTCTTGTTGTAGACGTTGTTGCGCCTCCAAGTGCAGAGGTTTGTAGGATAGTAGCAAATTTCCCTCAAGTGGATGACCTAAGGTTTATCAATCTGTGGGAGGCGTAGGATGAAGATGGTCTCTCTCAAACAACCCTGCAACCAAATAACAAAGAGTCTCTTGTGTCCCCAACACACCCAATACAATGGCAAATTGTATAGGTGCACTAGTTCGGCGAAGCGATGGTGATACAAGTGCAATATGGATGGTAGATATAGGTTTTTGTAATCTGAAATTATAAAAATAGCAAGGTAACAAGCGATAAAAGTGAGCGTAAACGGTATTGCAATGCTGGGAAACAAGGCCTAGGGTTCATACTTTCATTAGTGCAAGTTCTCTCAACAATAATAACATAACTGGATCATATAACTATCCCTCAACATGCAACAAAGAGTCACTCCAAAGTCACTAATAGCGGAGAACAAACGAAGAGATTATTGTAGGGTACAAAACCACCTCAAAGTTATCCTTCCTGATCGATCTATTCAAGAGTCTGTAGTAAAATAACACGAAGCTATTCTTTCCGTTAGATCTATCCTATAGTTCATACTAGAATAACACCTTAAGACACAAATCAACCAAAACCCTAATGTCACCTAGATACTCCAATGTCACCTCAAGTATCCATGGGTATGATTATACGATATGCATCACACAATCTCAGATTCATCTATTCAACCAACTCAAAGAACTTCAAAGAGTGCCCCAAAGTTTTACCGGAGAGTCAAGATGAAACCGTGTGTGAACCCCTATGCATAAGTTCACAAGGTCACTGAACCCGCAAGTTGATCACCAAAACATACATCAAGTAGATCACGTGAATATCCCATTGTCACCACAGAGAAGCACATGCAAGACATACATCAAGTGTTCTCAAATCCTTAAAGACTCAATCTGATAAGATAAATTCAAAGGGAAAACTCAATCCATTACAAGAGAGTAGAGGGGGAGAAACATCATAAGATCCAACTATAATAGCAAAGCTCGCGGTACATTAACATCGTGCCAAATCAAGAACATGAGAGAGAGAGAGAGAGAGAGATCAAACACATAGCTACTGGTACATACCCTCAGCCACGAGGGTGAACTACTCCCTCCTCGTCATGGAGAGCGCCGGGATGATGAAGATGGCCACCGGTGAGGGATCCCCCCTCCGGCAGGGTGCTGGAAAGGGTCCCGATAAGTTTTTGGTGGCTACAGAGGCTTGCGGCAGCGGAACTCCTGATCTAGGTTATGTTCTGGAAGTTTGGGCATATATAAGAGGTGTTGGCGTCGGGAACAAGTCAGGGGGTTCACGAGGCGGCCACGAGGTAGGGGGGCGCGCCCAGGGGGTAGGGCGCCCCCCACCCTCGTGGGTGCCTCGGGACTCTTCTGGTCCATCTCCGATACTCCGTGGGCTTCTTCTGGTCCAAAAATAATCTCCGTGAAATTTCAAGTCAATTGGACTCCGTTTGGTTTTCCTTTTCTGCGATACTCAAAAACAAGGAAAAACAGAAACTAGCACTGGGCTCTAGGTAAATAGGTTAGTCCCAAAAATCATATAAAATAGCATATAAATGCATATAAAACATCCTAGATGGATAATATAATAGCATGGAACAATCAAAAATTATAGATACGTTGGAGACGTATCAAGCATCCCCAAGCTTAATTCCTGCTCGTCCTCGAGTAGGTAAATGGTAAAAACAGAATTTTTGATGTGCAATGCTACCTAACATATTTATCAATGTAATCTTCTTTATTGTGACAAGAATATTCAGATCCATAAGATTGAAGACAAAAGTTTAACATTGACATAAAAATAATAATACTTCAAGCATACTAACCAAGCAATTATGTCTTCTCAAAATAACATAGCCAAAGAAAGCTCATCCCTACAAAATCATATAGTTGGGGGGGGGGGGGGGGGGGGGGGGGGGGGGGGGGGGGGGGGGGGGGGGGGGGGGGGGGGGGGGGGGGGGGGGGGGGGGGGGGGGGGGGGGGGGGGGGGGGGGGGGGGGGGGGGGGGGGGGGGGGGGGGGGGGGGGGGGGGGGGGGGGGGGGGGGGGGGGGGGGGGGGGGGGGGGGGGGGGGGGGGGGGGGGGGGGGGGGGGGGGGGGGGGGGGGGGGGGGGGGGGGGGGGGGGGGGGGGGGGGGGGGGGGGGGGGGGGGGGGGGGGGGGGGGGGGGGGGGGGGGGGGGGGGGGGGGGGGGGGGGGGGGGGGGGGGGGGGGGGGGGGGGGGGGGGGGGGGGGGGGGGGGGGGGGGGGGGGGGGGGGGGGGGGGGGGGGGGGGGGGGGGGGGGGGGGGGGGGGGGGGGGGGGGGGGGGGGGGGGGGGGGGGGGGGGGGGGGGGGGGGGGGGGGGGGGGGGGGGGGGGGGGGGGGGGGGGGGGGGGGGGGGGGGGGGGGGGGGGGGGGGGGGGGGGGGGGGGGGGGGGGGGGGGGGGGGGGGGGGGGGGGGGGGGGGGGGGGGGGGGGGGGGGGGGGGGGGGGGGGGGGGGGGGGGGGGGGGGGGGGGGGGGGGGGGGGGGGGGGGGGGGGGGGGGGGGGGGGGGGGGGGGGGGGGGGGGGGGGGGGGGGGGGGGGGGGGGGGGGGGGGGGGGGGGGGGGGGGGGGGGGGGGGGGGGGGGGGGGGGGGGGGGGGGGGGGGGGGGGGGGGGGGGGGGGGGGGGGGGGGGGGGGGGGGGGGGGGGGGGGGGGGGGGGGGGGGGGGGGGGGGGGGGGGGGGGGGGGGGGGGGGGGGGGGGGGGGGGGGGGGGGGGGGGGGGGGGGGGGGGGGGGGGGGGGGGGGGGGGGGGGGGGGGGGGGGGGGGGGGGGGGGGGGGGGGGGGGGGGGGGGGGGGGGGGGGGGGGGGGGGGGGGGGGGGGGGGGGGGGGGGGGGGGGGGGGGGGGGGGGGGGGGGGGGGGGGGGGGGGGGGGGGGGGGGGGGGGGGGGGGGGGGGGGGGGGGGGGGGGGGGGGGGGGGGGGGGGGGGGGGGGGGGGGGGGGGGGGGGGGGGGGGGGGGGGGGGGGGGGGGGGGGGGGGGGGGGGGGGGGGGGGGGGGGGGGGGGGGGGGGGGGGGGGGGGGGGGGGGGGGGGGGGGGGGGGGGGGGGGGGGGGGGGGGGGGGGGGGGGGGGGGGGGGGGGGGGGGGGGGGGGGGGGGGGGGGGGGGGGGGGGGGGGGGGGGGGGGGGGGGGGGGGGGGGGGGGGGGGGGGGGGGGGGGGGGGGGGGGGGGGGGGGGGGGGGGGGGGGGGGGGGGGGGGAACAATCATCAAGTATCAAACTTCTCATAGTATTCAATGCACTCTATATGGAAGTTTTTATTATACCCATCTTGGATGCCTATCATATTAGGACTAATTTTATAACCAAAGCAAATTACCATGCTGTTCTAAAAACTCTCAAAATAATATAAGTGAAGCATGAGAGATCAAAAATTTCTTCAAAATAAAACTACCGCCATGCTCTAAGAAGATATAAGTGAAGCACTACAGCAAATGACAAACTACTCCAAAAGATATAAGTGAAGATCAATGAGTAGTTGAATAATTATGTAACTATGTGAAGGCTCTCTAACATTTAAGAATTTCAGATATTGGTATTTTATTCATACAGCAAGCAAAACAAAAGAAAATAAAATGACGTTCCAAGCAAAACACATATCATGTGGTGAATAAAAATATAGCTCCAAGTAAGGTTACCGATGAACGAAGACGAAAGAGGGGATGCCTTCTGGGGCATCCCCAAGCTTAGGCTCTTGGTTGTCCTTGAATATTACCTTGGGGAGCCTTGGGCATCCCCAAGCATAGGATCTTTCCACTCCTTATTTCATAGTCCATCTAATCTTTACCCAAAACTTGAAAACTTCACAACACAAAACTCAACAGAAAACTCGTAAGCTCCGTTAGTATAAGAAAATAAAACCACCACTTAGGTACTGTTGTGAACTCATTCTAAATTCATATTGGTGTAATATATACTGTATTACAACTTCTCTATGGTTCATACCCTCCGATACTACTCATAGATTCATCAAAATAAGCAAACAACACATAGAAAACAGAATCTGTCAAAAACAGAACAGTCTGTAGTAATATGTATCATTCGAATACTTCTGTCACTCCAAAAATTCTGAAATAAATTGGTGGACATGAGGAATTTTCTATTAATCATCTGCAAAAAGAATCAACCTAAAATCACTCTCCAGTAAAAAAATGGCATCTAATCTTGTGAGCGCAAAAGTTTCTGTTTTTTACAGCAAGATCGCATAGACTTCACCCAAGTCTTCCCAAAGGTTCTACTTGGCACAAACACTAATTAAAACATAAAACCACATATAAACAGAGGCTAGATGAATTATTTATTAATAAACAGGAGCAAAAGGAAAGTACAAAAATAAAATTGGGCTGCCTCCCAACAAGCGCTAACGTTTAACGCCCCTAGCTAGGCATGATGATTTCAATGATGCTCACATAAAAGATAAGAATTGAAACATAAAGAGAGAATCATGAAGAATATGACTAGCACATTTAAGTCTAACCCACTTCCTATGCATAGGGATTTTGTGAGCAAACAACTTATGGGAACAATAATCAACTAGCATAGGAAGGCAAAACAAGCATAACTTTAAAACTTTAAGCACATAGAGAGGAGACTTGATATTATTGCAATTCCTACAAGTACATGTTCCTCCCTCATAATAATTTTCAGTAGCATCATGAATGAATTCAACAATATAACTATCATGTGAGGCATAATCCAATTGAAAATTAAAATCAAGATGACAAGTTTCATGGTTACCATTATTCTTAATAGCATACGAGTCATCACAATAATCATCATAGATAGCAACTTTGTTCTCATAATCAATTGGAACCTCTTCCGAAATAGTGGAATCATCACTAAATAAAGTCATGACCTCTCCAAATCCACTTTCATAATTATCACAATAAGATTCAACATCCTCCAAAATAGTGGGATCATTACTTCCTAAAGTTGACACTCTTCCAAACCCACTGTCATCAATATAATCATCATAAATAGGAGGCATGCTATCATCATAATAAATTTGCTCATCAAAACTTGGGGGACAAAACATATCATATTCATCAAACATCCCCAAGCTTGTGGCTTTGCATATCATTAGCATCATGGGTATTCAAAGAATTCATACTAACAACATTGCAATCATGCTCATCATTCACATATTTTATGCCAAGCATTCTATGTAATTCTTCTTCTAGAACTTGAGCACAATTATCGGAATCATTATTTTCATGAAAGACATTAAAAAGGTGAAGCATATGAGGCACTCTCAATTCCATTTTTTTGTAGTTTTGTTTTATAAACTAAACTAGTGATAAAACAAGAAACTAAAAGATTCGATTGCAAGATCAAAAGATATACCTTCAAGCGCTAACCTCCCCGGCAACGGCGCCAGAAATTACTTGATGTCTACTACACAACCTTCTTCTTTTAGACGTTGTTGGGCCTCCAAGTGCAGAGGTTTGTAGGACAGTAGCAAATTT
>JAAAWM010010615.1:0-45881 GCA_036873465.1 Thinopyrum obtusiflorum
ATGCATGTGTGATATGTTTGCATAAGACACACATGTTTTTTCTCGACTTTTATTGAGTGTTGTCCATGTCTCTTTCACACACGCACACACACTTTTTTCACTCACTCTTTCTATTTCTCTCTCTCTCTCTCTCTCTCTCTCTCTAGTTAGGGACTCTCTCACGTCCATAAGCATATGGATGTTTTGAAAAGTCAAACCTCAGAAAAGTTTGACCAGGTATATGTGGAGAAAAACATTTACATCTGGAAAGATCATTAGATTCATCATAACATGTACTTACTTCATACTATCATTTATCTTTGGTATTGTAGATATAAGTAATTTCTTTATAAACTTGGTCAAAGTTTCAAAAGTTTGACTTAAAAAAAATGTTGGAACTACATTATCGAACGGAGGGAGTAGCTCTTTCTCTCTCTCTCTCTGCTATCTCTCACGGGCCTCCCCTCTCACACGAACACTCTATACCGACGGATTATATGCTCACCGTGTCAGCGTATAGCTCCGTATATTGTTTGGTTGACCGGTCAACCAGTCCACATGCTGCTTTGTCAGCTCGTGTTCTGTATCTTCGTGTGCTGGCCCATGTGGCAGTGGGTGAAAATAAGTAAACTAGAGGCCCATCTGACACGCGGTGAAGTAAACAAAGTTGAAACCACTCGGGGTAGCACCCCGCACGCTAGTAAATTGAGGGCGCATTGAGGACACACTTCTTCCGCGTGGAGGATGCACTCGTGCACAATTCACCACTGCGCGGCGGCATGCACAGAAGGACGCACTCGCGCACACCCAGCACACGTGTACACCGGCGTCGCCGCCGGTTGAGATGGACGGTGAGGCAGCCAACAAGCAGAGGCGGCTCGAGCCAAAACCGCATCCAGTGAGCCTGGACTTCATCAGTAGCCTCCCCGATGACATGCTGCTCATCATCATTGGCCTCCTCCCCACCAAATCTGCCGTGCGGACCGCCCTGCTCTCCCGGCGGTGGCGCCCCCTCTGGCGCCGCGTCCCCCTCAACCTCACCGTCGACAGCTGCCTCTGCGATGGGGATTGCAAATGCATGGCCGCAGTCTCCAAGATCCTTTCATCGCACCCTGGGCCAGCCAGACGCCTTGACATCCACATGTTCAGTACCAACTGCAAGGTCCAACCCAAGTTCGACGAGTGGTTCTTATCCCCCGCCCTAGATCAGCTCGAGGAGCTCAGCTTTGAAGCTGGACGATGTCGCTCTCTGCCGCCGTCCGCGCTCCGCCTCGCGCCAACGCTGTGCCGTGCCAGCTTCAGCTCCTGCTATCTTCCCCAGATTAATGCCGCGCCTGCCCTTCTTCTCCCTCAACTCAAGCAGCTCGACCTCTTCGACGTTGTCATCTCGAAGAAGGCTATGGAGCACCTGCTCTGCAGCTGTACTGCGCTCGAGTACCTTCGTCTTGAGCAGATCCACGGGTTCATTAGCCTCCACATTGCCTCGACGAATCTCCGATGGATTTATGTGTCTTGCTGGCCCCGCAACAAGACATCAATTGGGAAGAGATCACTCCAGCTGTTCCACGTTATGGTCATTGAGAATGCGCCTTTCCTTGAGAGATTGCTTGTATCGGATCTAGAAGGTCCAACAAAAATCAGGGTCATTGACGCGCCGAAATTGAAAGCGTTGGTGCACTCATCTGCCAAATTCTCTGAACTCTTTATTGGATCCGTAATCGTTCAGGTACAGCACTCATCTTCTTCTCCGTCTTCTTGAAATTCACATTTTTAAATTTCTTCTTGATGTATTTACGACCGTCTTCCAGAAAATGATTCCCACAAGCTTGACCCAGTCTATGCGCACAGTGAAGATCTTGGCAATAAAATCTATCGGCCCCAATCTGGATCAAGTTGTTGGATTCCTTACATGCTTTCCGTGCACGGAGAAGCTACTCATTGAGGTGAAACTTCTTTCCTATTAGTAAACGGTAATCACAACGTAGCTCAATTTTTTCGTAATTTTCCCAAATTACGATGACAAGTGTAGTGTTCAAAACTGCATCTACGCACTACACCAAAAGAAATGTTTTTAGTATTTTTTCTCACGTGATCACCTGCATCGTTTTTTTGTTGTACTACTATAGTAGCCTAGGCTAGTCATAGTGGAAAGTAACTTAGACTACTCCAGTAACTCTATGGTTACCCTAAGAGCAAGTACTACCTCCGTCCTGGTTTACTCTTCCTATTTTGTAGTATCAAAATTTGACCATAGATTTAACTGACAAAATGTTAATGCATGTCACTAAGAACTATATCGTTGGATTCGTATTTGAACATAATTTCAAATGGTGTAATTTTTAGTGACATGCATTGGCATTTTCTTACATAAATATATGGTCAAAAATTTATACTAAATAAGAGGTAGTACAAAAGTGGGCTATAACGGCCCTCCACTATGTAGGCCAAACCACGTGCCAAATTCACTTGTGATGCATTTGGCATCGATGCCCCTCCATTGCTCACCTGGTACCCCAATCTGGATCACCTACTTTGCTCCGGTGCCAAATTAACTCACGCAATGAAAAAACACTTGCGTGGGAGAGAGAGAGGACTGAGGCAATAAAAAAACACTTGTTTGGGAGAGTGAGAGGCTAGTGTAGTTGGTTTGATTGATTTGTTTATACAAGTGGGTCTGTGTGCATAGCGGTGCCAACTCTCTCACATCGCGAGAGTAGTGCCAAAATCTTTTGATTTGACATCGATGTGTATTATGGCATCGGCCACATAGTGGAAGGCAACAAATGCCCAAGCTCTTCACGTACTCCTAGGTAAATGAGAGGAAAGAGAAAGAGAGAGAGAGAGAGAGAGAGAGAGAGAGTGAAAAAATATCACTAGCCAGCCAACCCTATCGTATGAGCGAATGATATTGGTACCTCTTGATGACACGGCAATCTTATACAACCAGCTGCTCTAATATGTTCTCCTCTTTTGCAGATAAAAAAAAACTAAAAGTGAAAAATGTGCTGCACTATAACAATCTCATCGAATGCCTTGATCTCCATCTTACAGAAATTGATTTGATCGACTACCGAAGCAGCACATCTGAGATTAAATTGGCCAGGTTCTTTGTTCTGGAGGCAAGTGTGCTCCAGGTAATGAGGTTTGGCGTTCTCTGGCGCAACAATGAATGGCGTGCTGATCACCGCAAGCGTCTAAGCCTAAATGACAAAGTCTCCGCAGAAGCTGAATTTGTTTTTGAAACATCAAGTGGCCAGAGACTCGAAAACTTATTTGCCCATTAGTGACTTGTCAGGGCGGTGGATTTTAGTTTGTACGATAATGCTGCATCCACCTAAAGTAACGAAAGTTCTTACGTAAACTTCCTAGTAATTCCCTCTTCGTAGGTGCAGCATTACTCCTAACATTTGTAATATCAGTTTGAAACTTGTAATATTGCCGTGTCCTATTCCTGCGTTTTCAAAATCCTGCGAATCAAACAGGTCCTGAGTTGGTGATGATGTTGTGCCTGCCATCTTTCACCAATAGCCGTCGGATCTAGATCTGACGCATACAAACCAAACTTCTCCAGTTTTGCAAAAAGATGCCCGCACTTGTTCCCTATTTACAAACAACTCCTTGTCTCTCACAATCAGCCTTATCTCCTCCCCACCACATCTAGAAGGCCATGGAAAAATCTGGCGCGATGGCCGCTGCCGGCACCGTCCACCCCCCAATCTTGGTGTTCCGTGCAATGCACGGGCATCTACACACGGGAAATTATGTCGAACACGGCTAGTTGTAAGCAGGCTAGGTCTACAGCCATGATGATAGTGACTGCAGATGGTGAGGCTGACTATGGTATACCGAACACGACGCCTATACTCAGGTGCCATCTCCGGCGTAGGGTCTTGTCACTTCACTGTGAGGAGCAGCACGTAATAATTTGACCAACATGTAGTACAGTGCTACTAGGAGTACATTGGTAGTACTACTACTACTAGTACTAGCACCACCGTCTGGATTTAGTAGTACTACCACGTCCATCTGGATTTAGTATTTGACTAGCAATATCTAGTAATGCATGTCACAAAAAATGTACTACTCCCTCTGTAAATAAATACATGGTGTATTGTTTTATTCCTATCGGCGAGGTAACTTAATGTCTTTTTGCTACTTAATAGGATTACATGCAATGAACTAACCACTGCATGTGATGTTTGGTAGTCTCAAGTCATTGAAAGCATGCACGGGCACGGAGGGGGACGCAGCTTCATTGACTTACTGCACCTGCCTTTGGGTGTATGACACGTGGGTCCAACGGGTGGCTGGCCAACCTGTCATACAGCCAAAGGCAGGTGCAGTAGAGGGGCGAGGAGTAGATGGCCAACACACACGTGAATTCAATGCAGTCTGCACTTCTCATATAAAGGCTCCCGCCAGTCAAATCTACGAAATCATACGCACCTACGCACCCAAGGGCAAGAGTGATCACTCCAATCGCAAGATCAGTTGACTAGAAGCTAGACCCATGGAGGCGATGAGCGCGAGCATCAGCCGGCTATGCCAGATGGTCCACGACACCGGCCTGCGGCCCGGCACCGAGGAACGTCTCCAGGTAGTTCTTGAGGCCGCCAGGGCGAGGGGCCGCTTGGACGACAGCTTCATCTCCTTGTTCGACGAGGTCCTCGTCGGCTTCCTCGACAAGTTCACCGTCGTCAAGAAGCTCGCGGACGACCTTGACGTATGCCTCCAGCCCACACGCCCAGGCTCTGCGATGCCTGCCACCCTCAGCGGCCTCTATGGTGACAACCTCTTCGACGCACTGGTGGCCCTGCGACTGCCCGCCGTCGCGCCGGAGAATGTCCACCTCAAGGTCGCGCTCGCCGCGCAGCGCCTGGCGCAGCAAGACACCATCGACATAATCACCCACGTCTACGCGCAAATCGTCCACAAGGACTACTACATGCAAGAGGAGGACGATAGGACGCTGGCCTTCTTGGACCGCAGGGCAACCTTGGACGGCATTGTTCAGAAGCACGTTGAGCTTGCCGCCAACGCCGCTGCTCCTCACACGTCGGTTGGTGACCCGGTGCACTAGGGCGAGAGGATGTCGTTGATGGATCCGTATGTATCTTTATCTTTTCGTCAAATCCATGTAGTAGTATATGGTACTACTAGTAATTATCTTACCTTTCGCATCAACTTCATAATTTTCCTACGTACTCCATGCATGAACCACGCCAGAACCAAACTTCTCATTACTCTAGGGAAAATCGCTATTTCTATCTATCGGTCGCCCCATGGAGCAGAACCAAATTTTACAAGTTACAAGTTCAAAAGGAAAAGCCTGCCGTGTTCGCGTCGCACCCCCACATGGTTTGTCCGGCACGCCGCTCAAGGGGGAATGCGTGTTGTGTTGCTTTTTCACTTACAAGTGGGACCGCAGTTGAGAAAACCGACTATCGGCAAACCCCCACCCCGCCCACCGCGCGATGGCTGAGAAAATAGGAGGGAGAAGAGATGGCTGTAGCTAGCATGGACTCCAAGAAAACTGGTGTCGGATGGGACTCGTGTGGGTGGCGTGTGCCGTACTGCTAGACATGAATGCTAGTTATGGCCCATGCCACCCCACTATATCGAGGTGCTGGTTACTCCACTATATCGAGTACGTAGAACAAATTTCCTGGAGTCCATGCTCAGCCCTCCTCTATCTCTCTTCTCAGCCAGCCAGCAGACGCGCGGAGCCCATCGTCTGTTTGCTCATATGCGGTCCCACATGTCAGTGAAAACACAAGAGGACCCACTGAACCTGCACATCTTTCACCTCGACGTGCTGGTGATGAAAAACAAATCCAATAAAGATCTTCGGTGGCTGCTTTTGGAGTTACTCAAGAGTAGTAAGATTCTATTTATAGTTTAATCCAAGATGCACATCACGTGGCTTCACCTACCACTCTATTTTCTTGCATGACACGACCTGGATGCTGGATGTCCCACGTGTCGGCAAAAGTAGGAAGAACTCGACCAAATCTTCGGTTGTGCTCTCGGATTAGACTAGTTGTGCTAACTTAAAATTTTATTGTGTAGAATGGAGGCAAGTTTTGGTATTGGGAAGAAGAGTACAACGATATATTGATAGAGCGCAATTTAGTAGAAGTTCTAGCACTTTTAGCTAGCATAGAGGCTAGAGATGAGACTAGTGCACTTGTTGATAGAATAGAGGCTAGACACGTCTACTTCTTTACACTCGAAGAAGAAAGAAGCACACAAGATCGAGCCTCCGCAGATCAACAATGAATGCATCAAGAAGGCACTAATCCAACTTACAGGAGCAGTTATGGAAGTTGGATATCTTCTAAAATGTATTCTTGTGGTTCTTGTTTTCTTTGGTCTTGCTTTTCTAGTCAAAATTTTGGTGATGTATTTCCATGTACCAAAAAATCAATGATGAAAAAAAGATATGTGTTTGCAAAGAAAAATGTATGCGGCCGGGATGCGGTCGCGCGTTCGGCGCACGACCACCGCATCCGAGAAATGGCCCGGACACGACCCCATTGCCCTACCCAAACGGACAGAATCCGGGCAAAACGGAGGTCCGTTTGGGGTCGTGCGTTGAAGTTGGCCTTACAAGTGGGACCGCAGTTGAGGAAACCGACTATCGGCAAACCCCCACCTCGCCCGCCGCGCGATGGCTGAGTTAGAGAAACGACGAGGTTGAAGAGATTGATGTAGCACGGACTCCAAGAAATATGGTGTCAGATGGAAGTCGTGTTGGTGGCGTGTGCCGTACTCCTGGACGTGAATGCTTGTTCTGGCCCATGCCACCCTACTACTCCTACTCCTACTACTCCTATCGAGGATTCGAGGTACTGGTTACGTACAGCGAACACATTAACATATGGCCCACCTCACACTGTGGCCAAATTTCCTTTAGTCTGTGCTAGGTTAAAAAGTGTTCTTTGTGAGGATGGGTGGCTGGTATCAAGTTTAAAACTTGTTGTATTACGTATGTAGATGTAGAGATAGTGCAACATGTGAAGCTAGTACAAATAGTGTACTATTGTTGATTGGCCTCATCCGATAACCTGTTGCAATGCACGTACAATTATGTATTCGGAAAATATTTTTTTGCCTCGTCGCATCACCCACTCAGAGAAGCGACTCGATAGCCATTCATAAATTTAGTAAGTTTATCACAGGCATATCATTTTATTACATACAACAGGTCATCAACCCACAATGACAACGAGGATACATTATAAATACTAAAGTTTTCATCACACAACAAATAACAAGCAATGAAATGAACTTCAACTCAACCAATCCTCGGCGTTGGAAATGCTTGCTTTGAACCACAAGCGATTCTCTCGGAAGAGCCAGCTATTGTCAATCTCGAGACCAATGCAGGACTGATCATCCAGGCTGAAGCGGAGTACTATATCACGACCAGGGTAGGGAACCACCGCAATGTCCGACGTATAGATACAGTTGCTTCTCATAAATGGTAGTAACGTTGTGTCAACAGCAGTTGGATCGCCTTTCACCATCATTGGATAGTTTTTTCCAAGGAAGAGCGAGTTTGGTCCAAGACTATCAATACTGTACCAGGGAGAAGGTGTTGGCGCTAGCACACTAGTATCCATCCCGAATACCATGCAACGGGTGTTGGAATAGGTCCGGAGAGTGCGACCATGGGAGACAACACCTGCTCCCTCAGTAGTAACATCAGCAGTGGGCTGTATACAGACAAGAAGGGGTGATCCATCGGAAGTTGCCAGGTGCCACTGAGTATATGGGCCCTGCTCATCCTCATGCTCGTGATCATCACCATCTTCATCTCCCCCTTGGTTATAAAAATTTTCAAGTATAGGCGGTGGAATGTTCACAGGACCTTGGAAACACAAGAAGAAGGTTAATTAGTAGAGAAGGGAAACTTGCGAACTCGCATGCATGTGGTTGAAACAATTATAATTACGGTGGAAGACAAACGTACCGAAACTATGAGGATCCCATGCAAAAACAGTGCCACGAGTGGTGGCAGCAAACACAAGACCCTTGTATTCAATTGCATCACAGTACACATCCGTGTATAGAAACTGATTTTTGAGCAATATCCATCCAGTCGAACCACGAAGGACGGCAACAAGCTTGTCGAAGATAGCAACAACTTGATAGTTCTTGTAATTCCAAGAGCGGTTGGGAACTCGAGAAATTGCTATCTTCCGTAGACGACAGTCACCATGATCATATTTGAACGTACGTAGATCATCTGTGTGCTCAACCTCAGGGCACTCGGAGATTTTTGGAAGTGGAATTGGCTGACGAGTGTACACATTCACAAGTTCCCACTCGCAATTGTACCCAATATAAACAACCCAATCTCCATTTGCGCCCGCCCAAGCCTTGCCCTCAAGCGATGGCATCTTAACATCATACGTATCATTATCAAGCGGCATCAACTTGCACAAGGCGAGGCTTCCCTCATCCCCGCGCCAGTCAGCAGGGTCACGGCGAAGAAGATAGGGGAGATCAAACCGCTCCTAGACCCTTGGGTTCCTTGTAATGATGTTATTAGTTGAGTCGAGAATGTTCTTGAACGAACCTGCCATGCTAGCCGAGGTGATGATGTTGCACCGATCAATGAGTTCCCCCACCACGTCATCTTTTAGATCAGGGCAAGAATAACGGGGTCGTTTCTGGCTTGTTCCCTCCATGGCGAAGACGATTGAACAATGGCAGAAGGAAGGGTGAAGGCAAATGGAGGAGGGAGGAAGAGCGTGCGACAGCAGTTCCAAATCGAGAGGGAAAGGCGAAGAGTCGGTGGACGGTTGCCAGTTTGCCACGGTACACGAAGAGGCGCCCCGGCCTACACGTCCTTTCGGAAATTGTACAAAAGGACTCGCTGTCTTCTCACTGTCATGTTGGAACGGGACCACATGTCAACGAAACATGGTGTGTAATTTCTCGTGCAAAATGCGATCTGGCCGCGTTGGCCCGAGGTGCCGCATTAGTTATCGACCTTTATTTTTTAACATACAATCTTTGTGGATAGCTCCTGTGGTCATCACACGTGAGCGGATATATAGGTGGGCTAGGTGGGCAGGCGGCAACAATCTAAGTGCTAAAAGAGTTGATCTCGAAAAAAGAGTTGATCCAATGCTTGGTTTTGTTTGGATTTTCCAACTATGACCATTGGATAGAGTGAATCAATGGCTTACGTTCATAGTTTTTCTCATACTATAGAATGGTATAGGAACATGGAGAGATTTGGTTGATTTTATATCGCTGAATAATATAAAATATTATGAGTGCAGACGCTCCACCCCGAGGTTTGTAGCTCCTTCTCGGTCATCGGGAATCTATGTTCTTCCACTCTTTTGTTTAAGACATGAGCTTTGTTCATCCTGTTGCCGACACGCGGGACATCTATATGCCTCCATTTTACAAAATCATACTATATGCCTCCATGACACGCGGGACATCTAGCATCAAGGTGGCGTGTCATGCAAGAAAATGGAGATATGCAGTGCGTAAGTGAGTCGTGCACTTCGATGGCACCTAGTACTACACAATATTTTTTCTCCTCGATGGCACATGAATAGTGCATGTACTCAATGACAGAGCACGGGATGGTAGCCATGGACTTGGTCGGCCCTTTTTGAAGAGAGTACTAATAAATAACTTTGATGTGTCCCGTCAACTCGCAGAACGACGAGAAGCTTGCTTACTACGCCTTCTCCCTCGCCAACGCGTGCGCGGTGGCTCATAGCATGAGGAGAAACTTTTGCTTACAAGCGGTGGACGTGCAGCAGTTCATTTGGTGTCAGATTGCTAGAAGTACTACTGTAGTACCATCATTATTGTTTGACTTCCGGAAGAGGAGAAGAGCCAAGCGCAAGGTCACCTACTAACCTAGTACAGTACTACTATAGCCAAAGCTGGTCCACCTTTTTAGAGCATGGTTAATTAATATAGGCGGCTCTTGCAGCGGCACATCATTTAGAGCAAGTACTCTCTTCGTAGGAACAAAGGAAGTGAAACAAAAGTTGGAGTGGATGCTAGATTGCCAATTAAAACATGATTACATAGGGGAAAAAATCATATAGCATTCTATCCTATGAATCAAATGACCAATGTAGGAAAATTATGAGGGGGGTCTCTCCAACAGTGTTCCTTGGCTCGCACCTAGCATCACAGTGGCCGAACTTGGAGTCATTCATCTGGTACACGTGGCATCTCATATCTGGACACAAGGTGACGCGACCTCTCACTTCCTCGGCCATTTGAAGCGGCGCGCCGGTGGAGGGATAGCATACTCCAATATTAGGTTGGCTCTATGTGATGTGGCAACTTCATATACTAACCGGATGCTGGCTATACTACTGCGGTACTCACACTCCAAGAAGTGACTCGAAAACCATTCATAAATTGAGTCTATGACATGCATTTGCAACTGAAATGTACCATTCATTAAATACAACAAGTCATCAACACACAATGACAACGAGGATACATGTTGGATTATAGATTATTTCCAACAAAACATTCTAGCAAATACTATAGTTTTCATCACACAACAAATAACAAGCAATGAAATGAACTTCAACTCAACCAATCCTCGGTGTTGGAAACGCTTGCTTTGAACCATAGGTGCTCTGGGAAGGGCCAGCTATTGTCAATATCGAGAGCAACGCAGGACTGATCATCCAGGCTGAAGCAGCATATATCAGGACCAGGGTAGGGAACCACCGAAATGTCCGAGGTATAGATATAGTTGCTTCTCATAAATGGTAGTAACGTTGTGTCAACCGCAGCTGGATCGCCTTTCACCATCATTGGATAGTTTGGTCCAAGGAAGAGCGAGTTTGCTCCAAGACTATCAATACTGAACCAGGGAGAAGGTGTTGGCGCTAGCACACTAGTATCCATCCTGAATACCATGCAACAAGTGTTGGAATAGGTCAGGAGAGGGCGACCATGGGAGACAACACCTGCTTCCTCAGTAGTAACAGTCTGAGTGCACTGTATACAGACAAGAAGAGGTGATCCATCAGAATTAGTTGCCAGGCGCCACTGAGTATATAAGTTCTACTCCTCCTCATGCTCGTGATCATCACCATCATCATCTCCCCCTTGCTTATAAATTTTTTCAAGTATAGGTGGTGGAATGTTCACAGGACCTTGGAAACACAAGAAGAAGGTTAATTAGTAAAGGGAAACTTGCTAACCCGCATGCATGTGGATGAAACAATTATAATTACAGTGGAAGACAAACGTACCAAAACTACGAGGATCCCATGCAAAAACAGTGCCACGAGTGGTGGCAGCAAACACAAGATCCTCGTATTCAATTGCATCACAGTACACATCCGTGTATAGAAACTAATTTTTGAGCAATATCCATCCAGTCGAACCATGAAGGACGGCAACAAACTTGTCAAAGATAGCAACAACTTGATAGTTCTTGTAATTCCAAGAGTGGTTGGGAACTCGACAAATTGCTATCTTCAGTAGACGACAGTCACCATGATCGTATTTGAATGTACGTAGATCATCTGTGTGCTCAACCTCAGGGCACTCTGAGATTTTTGGAAGTGGAATCCGCTGACGAGTGTACACATTCACAAGTTCCCACTAGCAATTGTACCCAATATAAACAACCCAATCTCCATTTGCGCCAGCCTAGGACTTACCCTTAACCGATGGCATCTTGACATCACATGTATCATTATCAAGCGGCATCAACTTGCACAATGTGAGGCCTCCGTCGTCTGCGCCCATGCGAACAGGCTTATAGCGAAGAAGATAAGGGAGATCAAACCGCTCGGGGGGGGGGGGGGGGGGGGGGGGGGGGGGGGGGGGGGGGGGGGGGGGGGGGGGGGGGGGGGGGGGGGGGGGGGGGGGGGGGGGGGGGGGGGGGGGGGGGGGGGGGGGGGGGGGGGGGGGGGGGGGGGGGGGGGGGGGGGGGGGGGGGGGGGGGGGGGGGGGGGGGGGGGGGGGGGGGGGGGGGGGGGGGGGGGGGGGGGGGGGGGGGGGGGGGGGGGGGGGGGGGGGGGGGGGGGGGGGGGGGGGGGGGGGGGGGGGGGGGGGGGGGGGGGGGGGGGGGGGGGGGGGGGGGGGGGGGGGGGGGGGGGGGGGGGGGGGGGGGGGGGGGGGGGGGGGGGGGGGGGGGGGGGGGGGGGGGGGGGGGGGGGGGGGGGGGGGGGGGGGGGGGGGGGGGGGGGGGGGGGGGGGGGGGGGGGGGGGGGGGGGGGGGGGGGGGGGGGGGGGGGGGGGGGGGGGGGGGGGGGGGGGGGGGGGGGGGGGGGGGGGGGGGGGGGGGGGGGGGGGGGGGGGGGGGGGGGGGGGGGGGGGGGGGGGGGGGGGGGGGGGGGGGGGGGGGGGGGGGGGGGGGGGGGGGGGGGGGGGGGGGGGGGGGGGGGGGGGGGGGGGGGGGGGGGGGGGGGGGGGGGGGGGGGGGGGGGGGGGGGGGGGGGGGGGGGGGGGGGGGGGGGGGGGGGGGGGGGGGGGGGGGGGGGGGGGGGGGGGGGGGGGGGGGGGGGGGGGGGGGGGGGGGGGGGGGGGGGGGGGGGGGGGGGGGGGGGGGGGGGGGGGGGGGGGGGGGGGGGGGGGGGGGGGGGGGGGGGGGGGGGGGGGGGGGGGGGGGGGGGGGGGGGGGGGGGGGGGGGGGGGGGGGGGGGGGGGGGGGGGGGGGGGGGGGGGGGGGGGGGGGGGGGGGGGGGGGGGGGGGGGGGGGGGGGGGGGGGGGGGGGGGGGGGGGGGGGGGGGGGGGGGGGGGGGGGGGGGGGGGGGGGGGGGGGGGGGGGGGGGGGGGGGGGGGGGGGGGGGGGGGGGGGGGGGGGGGGGGGGGGGGGGGGGGGGGGGGGGGGGGGGGGGGGGGGGGGGGGGGGGGGGGGGGGGGGGGGGGGGGGGGGGGGGGGGGGGGGGGGGGGGGGGGGGGGGGGGGGGGGGGGGGGGGGGGGGGGGGGGGGGGGGGGGGGGGGGGGGGGGGGGGGGGGGGGGGGGGGGTACAAAAGGACTCGCCGTCGTCTCACTGACATGTTGGAATGATACCACATGTCAACGAAACATGGTGTGTAATTTCTCGTGCAAAATGTGATCTGGCCGCGTTGGCCCGAGGTGCCGCATTAGTTATCGACTTTATTTTTTTAATGGCGTGCCATTCAGTTTTGAAGCAAGACTAACTGGTACTGTTTGCAGAGAAAATATAAACTACTCTACCACTACTCCACCTCTAGTACTAGTAGTATAAAAAAGATATATAGGCTGGAGCTTCAGAGCTTTCTTGCTAAGGGCTGCCCACTTGCTTCTCACACTATCACCCTCTCTCCAGATCTAAAAAAGACGGCCTCTCTCTCCCTCCTCACCGGTGGTCACAGATCCGCCGGGGAAGAAAAGGACGTGCAGCATTGACGCACTCATCGTCGGCGAGCGAGGTCACGCACTGACGACAAGGTCGTCCTCTTAGACCGATGGCCTCCGTCCCCAAGCTCGCTGCCATAGTGCATGCGGAGGACGATGACCACGAGCGAAGCCACTTCCCGCCGACCCTCAGGTATGCTACCTCTTTTCGAACCATGGGGGGGGGGGGGGGGGGGGGGGGGGGGGGGGGGGGGGGGGGGGGGGGGGGGGGGGGGGGGGGGGGGGGGGGGGGGGGGGGGGGGGGGGGGGGGGGGGGGGGGGGGGGGGGGGGGGGGGGGGGGGGGGGGGGGGGGGGGGGGGGGGGGGGGGGGGGGGGGGGGGGGGGGGGGGGGGGGGGGGGGGGGGGGGGGGGGGGGGGGGGGGGGGGGGGGGGGGGGGGGGGGGGGGGGGGGGGGGGGGGGGGGGGGGGGGGGGGGGGGGGGGGGGGGGGGGGGGGGGGGGGGGGGGGGGGGGGGGGGGGGGGGGGGGGGGGGGGGGGGGGGGGGGGGGGGGGGGGGGGGGGGGGGGGGGGGGGGGGGGGGGGGGGGGGGGGGGGGGGGGGGGGGGGGGGGGGGGGGGGGGGGGGGGGGGGGGGGGGGGGGGGGGGGGGGGGGGGGGGGGGGGGGGGGGGGGGGGGGGGGGGGGGGGGGGGGGGGGGGGGGGGGGGGGGGGGGGGGGGGGGGGGGGGGGGGGGGGGGGGGGGGGGGGGGGGGGGGGGGGGGGGGGGGGGGGGGGGGGGGGGGGGGGGGGGGGGGGGGGGGGGGGGGGGGGGGGGGGGGGGGGGGGGGGGGGGGGGGGGGGGGGGGGGGGGGGGGGGGGGGGGGGGGGGGGGGGGGGGGGGGGGGGGGGGGGGGGGGGGGGGGGGGGGGGGGGGGGGGGGGGGGGGGGGGGGGGGGGGGGGGGGGGGGGGGGGGGGGGGGGGGGGGGGGGGGGGGGGGGGGGGGGGGGGGGGGGGGGGGGGGGGGGGGGGGGGGGGGGGGGGGGGGGGGGGGGGGGGGGGGGGGGGGGGGGGGGGGGGGGGGGGGGGGGGGGGGGGGGGGGGGGGGGGGGGGGGGGGGGGGGGGGGGGGGGGGGGGGGGGGGGGGGGGGGGGGGGGGGGGGGGGGGGGGGGGGGGGGGGGGGGGGGGGGGGGGGGGGGGGGGGGGGGGGGGGGGGGGGGGGGGGGGGGGGGGGGGGGGGGGGGGGGGGGGGGGGGGGGGGGGGGGGGGGGGGGGGGGGGGGGGGGGGGGGGGGGGGGGGGGGGGGGGGGGGGGGGGGGGGGGGGGGGGGGGGGGGGGGGGGGGGGGGGGGGGGGGGGGGGGGGGGGGGGGGGGGGGGGGGGGGGGGGGGGGGGGGGGGGGGGGGGGGGGGGGGGGGGGGGGGGGGGGGGGGGGGGGGGGGGGGGGGGGGGGGGGGGGGGGGGGGGGGGGGGGGGGGGGGGGGGGGGGGGGGGGGGGGGGGGGGGGGGGGGGGGGGGGGGGGGGGGGGGGGGGGGGGGGGGGGGGGGGGGGGGGGGGGGGGGGGGGGGGGGGGGGGGGGGGGGGGGGGGGGGGGGGGGGGGGGGGGGGGGGGGGGGGGGGGGGGGGGGGGGGGGGGGGGGGGGGGGGGGGGGGGGGGGGGGGGGGGGGGGGGGGGGGGGGGGGGGGGGGGGGGGGGGGGGGGGGGGGGGGGGGGGGGGGGGGGGGGGGGGGGGGGGGGGGGGGGGGGGGGGGGGGGGGGGGGGGGGGGGGGGGGGGGGGGGGGGGGGGGGGGGGGGGGGGGGGGGGGGGGGGGGGGGGGGGGGGGGGGGGGGGGGGGGGGGGGGGGGGGGGGGGGGGGGGGGGGGGGGGGGGGGGGGGGGGGGGGGGGGGGGGGGGGGGGGGGGGGGGGGGGGGGGGTTATGAAGACAAGAGGAAAGGTCAAGAGTGGGCACCTCCTCCTCCGGCTGCTCTCTTGATTCGTTCGATCAAGTTTTTATGTTTGATCGATTATCAAGATTGGGATAGCAATTTTTAAGGTCCCCCCGAGTTCGAAATGATATTTACCTTGGAGGTACATGGTTTGCAATTTTTTTATACTGTCATTAGTTAATAATGCTAGTTACCTTCAGACTTTTGTATTTGGTTTAATGCTCATGCACAGCTAGTATACCAATGCTGAAACATGTTACCTTTACATTTTGTATTGTTAATTCTTATAGAAATCTTCCAGTGCCAGAGTTTATTGAAATCTGTTCAGTAAAACGATTGTACTGTACCCTGTAATAAAATAACTACTCTACTGTTGCACTAGCCACTGGATTAGTGTATATTTGTAGTATTCGAAATTTTGAATGGTGTTGCATTAGCGTATGGACATAAATAAAGTGTGGCAAGCTTTCCCAGATATGTGCTCAAGAAAACTACTACCTGTTTTTTAAATACTAGTAGACATTTGGGTACTTTAAACTGAACCATGAAAACGTCTTATATTAAGGAACAGAGGGTGTAGAGTTCACTCAAATTATCCCGGTAAAGCTAGTCACACCTTTGTTAAAATTAATGTTCATTATGTTATCGGAGGAGGTCTGTAAGTTTGTCTCTAATGCCTGTCGACTACATACCTGACATCATGATGTAATGTTAAGTCATTTCCTTTTGTACAGTGTCACTGAATTGTCAAGGCGGTGATGGCATTTTATTTTAGTTGAACTGCACAAAATATGCTTAAAAGAAGAGGAAAGGTCAGGAATCGATCATTCTTTCAGAAAGAAGTATATATGCCTTTCTGACATCAGCCTCTGTTGCCTTATTTATTCCTTCAAACAGGTGGTTAGAAACAGTCTTGCTACCTTTTCCCATTAAGAAATTGGAATGCTTATATTTGTGAGTCTATGCTTCAACTAGTGCCACTTTTATAGTAATCACACTTTCAATATCTATGCAAACAGGGATGCTCGATTTTAGTGGAACTGCACAAAAAGTCCAGCTGGTTCAACATTAGGAGCAAGTTTTCTTCCAAACCTTTATATCCAATTGGTGGCACTATGAGCTATTCATTAAGAAGGTACATGGTTTGCTACTATCTTGCTACTCTTTTTGTACTGTCATTAGATAGTAATACTAGTGGTTTGCATGTGAATTTATTGGCAGGGTGGACCTACATTGGAGGTGCAGGACAGGATTCAATGATTGGATGCTCAATTTCGGTTGTATCGATTTCACCTCTTCCATCACTGCGAACATGGATATCCTTGGTCTGATGAAGAATAGGCGCTATATTTCTGCTCTGAACAAGCAAATCAATTCAGTATGAAATTGTCCAGGGCAAAACATGACTGTATCAAATTGTCCAGTGCAAAACATGACAGATGCTAAGAGGAAGAGACATGTTTAAACCGAAAATACAAGGTGGGGTATATGTTTACTAGCTGCTTGATATTTGTGCAGACAGAGATGTCTGCCTGTTGCTATTTGGCAAACACACAAAGTGACCACAATTTTGGTTGAACTGCACAAGAGAATAGTATAGTCACTGCATGCAGTGCCATTTGAAAATAGACACAGAAAGATTGGATAGTCACTTCATGGACTGCAGAAAAGTAGTACTGTACTATTTATTGGCCAACACTAGGTGCTTCATTGCTTTGGTCTGATTATACAATGGGCATCATTTTGCCTAAGTTAAAGTTTGTATTCCGAAAATAGTCTCGCCGTGTGATCAAGAGAAGACCAAATCATATTGCAGTGGATGTTCCTCCATCATGTGTGGTTCATTCTCATGGTTCCAGCTGTTGGTGAAACCAGTTATGTTTGCAAGAGGAATTGTAGACTTCACAAACAAATTTGTCTTTCAGTCTGTACTGAATGTTGGCCAAGAGAAGCATCCACGTTAGTAGGAAGAACATATTTTTTTTCTAGATCTTTGCTTTTGGAGCTACATATTTGTATATGATCTGTGAATCATTGAGATGCATTAACATGTTGATCTTATGTATGGGAATTGTACTAGTTGGTTTTAGTTGTGGCTGGTCTTTGCTTTTGGAGCTACATATTTGTATATGATCTGTGAATCATTGAGATGCATTAACAGTTCCTTATATCTGTTCGCTCAGTGTTTACAAGTTACTGATCAATCACTAGCTAGCCTACTAATGCGCTCCTGGCTGTTTTAGTTGTGACGAAAGATCCGAAGTGGCAGTTTTTTGAATAAAAATGCCTACCTCTGAAGAAACTGACAAGCTGCTCTGAAGAAAATGCCATGCGAATCTGAAGAAACTGCCAGCGAAAACGTTCGCCAATGCCTTATCTCCCAGCTAAAGTTCATCAACTAATGCCCTCGGCTGCAACTCGTTGCATGCTGCTCCGCGTACTGGCTGCGAGCGATTTTGAGTGCCTGCATGTAGCCGGCCGTAATTAAGGTAGCTAACCGATGTGAAAAAAGATGCGCTTTAATTGTTGCGGGCCTTTTAAATCTGTGGAATCATTATTGACAAGGAGGGAGATGATTCGAGTGCACTCGTTTGACCGTCATGCCGGCGTGCGACCCAGCACGGACGGGACGGGATGGCACAGTCAGAATTTCAGTTTCTCTAGTTTTCCATGGCAAGCTGGCGCGATAAGCCATGCCTGCTTAATTATGCATTTGAATTCCGATGACCGTCGCGCTACCTTCCGCCTATAAGTACTGTTTCCCGACCTTCTATGGTGGCACCGTGACCCAACTCGCCATATCCTCATAAGCCCCCACCGGCCCGACATTGCTCGCCACTTATCCTCGCTCTCGCCACGTCCGCCATGCCCCCGCCCGTCCGCGATAGGCGAGGCCGGAGGCGGTCACCGCCGGAACTTGTGTTCGGTTTTTCACCGGAAGGCAGACGGAGGGAGGACGCATTCTATCGGTCTTTAGATGGCAATGCAGAGATCGAGGACTTGTTGGAGCGCGACCGCCTGGCGGAGGAGCAGGAGTTGTTGGAGCGCGACCGCTTGGTGGAGGAGCAGCGTATCGCCGATTTGCGCCGCCAGCGGGACATGGAGCAGCAGCGCACCGACACTCTGAGTCGCGAGCAGAGCGCCCGCACCCGGGCCGACTACGTGGAGGCCAGCGCCCGGCAAATAGCCCTGGAGGCTGTCAGGCACGCACGCGTTCGCGACGCCGATTTTTACTACCAGCTCGTCAAGTGGGTTTCCCGCTTAGAAGCCGAAGCTTCGGTGGACCACGCCGGCATGGAAAGGGCCAACGCGCGCGAGCAACGCGCCCTATCGCACCTCTGGCAAGTCCGAGGCGAGGCAGAGGACGCCGTTGCTGGCGTTTAGCGTGTACCACAGATGGCGGCCGGCATCGTCTAGTTAGCTAAGAGTAAGTTAGTACTTGTACGCTACTAGAGTATTAGTGGGAGTAGATAGTTAACTTGGCTATGATGGTTGTCAACGTGAAAGTTCAGTACTGTATATGTGGATCAGACCTGTTACTTTGCTCTGAATGTTGAACTTTCCGTTTGAACGTATGGAATGGGCTGTTATTTTTTTAAATGGGTTGTATTTGTCCTCCACGGGTTTAGAGGCTGACTTGTGGGCCTACCAAGTTGACGCGTACACAATCAGGAGATGATTGTACGTGGAGAGGATGACAGCAGGGACCCGCCAAGGTCATGGCAGTACGCAAGCAAGTGCCTCCTTATTTCAATCCAATAAAAAAATTGCTCCTCCTAATGGATTTCTGACATCTGGGTCCCATGCCATTGTCAACGCAGTCAATAAATGAGAGAGTTGCACAACGAGCGGCTGGCACCAGGGATCCAGCAGCTCGCCCAGTTATTTTTGTTTTGGGTTAATTTGATAAATGCCACTCCAAATCTGGTGTTTCTGAGAAATGCCACTGCAATTTCCAAACTTTGAAAAATGCCATTTCATGCCATTTCCAGTGGCATTTTTCGAAGTCCGGAGTGGCGTTTTTCAAAGTTTGCAAATTGCAGTGGCGTTTTCCAAAGTTTGCAAAAATTGCAGTGAAGTTTGGAAATTGCAGTGGCATTTTTATGAATCGCCATATTTGTTGTGGCATTTATCTAATTTGTTTTTGAGACGGAAGTAGGGTGTCAACTGGGCTGTGCGGGGCACTCTGGCCTGTCTAGACAGCCTTCTCTTTTATGTTTACCACAGACCAGCCCAGTAGTTTTTTTTTCTTTCTGAAAATGGCTAGCCCAGTTTTTCTGTGATTTGCCAAGTAAGTCGCTTTGTCAGGCCTGTTGGGCCGCAAATCTTTCAAGACGAGGAGAGTTTCATTCGGCTGGACGAGAAAATGGCCTATCAGTAATGAGAAATTGGCTGTACATTTTTAAAACACATCAAACCGGCAATTACTTTCAAATTTCTTTTTTTTTCATTTCAAGATTTTAAATTGCATTAATTTTTATGCGTGGACGATTTGTTGGATTTTATATTGATATACATTTATTTTTAAAATCAGTTTGAATGTGACTCGAAATTTCGGGATTAAAAACAGTTCGGACCGCACCGAAATATGCAACATTTCGTATAATTTTTTAACCGTGGCCACAATATGGGCTGTAATGCTAACAAAAAGAATATGGGCTCCAAAAATAACCTTAAGAATTAGCAAATGGGCTGTAAATTATTAGAAATAATGGCAGATGGGATGTATGCTGTTTTCCACAGATTTGAGGCTTTCCTAAAAAAAAGGTTGACGCACAAGCAGTGACTGTTGGATGTCCATCCAACGGCCGTCGTGCTTCTTCAATCTCTGCTCTTCCTACTCCAGCCGCTCAAACAAGCGCCGGCGGGACTGCCTACTCCCTCCTCCCCGCGGCCGGCTGTGCTACCGTGCAGGCCTCACCGCCCCACCATACTCCCATCGCTGGCCTAGCCATCCCTCTACTCACCCACACCTGCTGTTATTCTTCGGCGACGGCAGACGAACCAGTAAACCCTCATACAGTTGTACTCCCCTCCGCGTGGGAAACAACTGCCGAGTCTTCCCTGCCTCCGTGTCATTCCCTTCCTAGGCCTTGCCGTCGTCCACCGCCCTGGTGCTCTCGGCGCGGCCTGGTCAACGTGGTCAACGACCGACATGCATCTGAAGTGGACTGTACGTGGAGAGGCTGACAGCTGGGTCCACGGCCGCACGCAAGGAAATGCCTCCTTATTACGCGCAAAATAATGATTCCTCCACCTGACATCTGGGACCCACTGAAAGGGCCTCTGTATTTCGCGAAAAAACGTTACCGCCGCGGACAGCTCGGACCCACCAGCTATATCTTCGCACGCAAGGAAGTGCGTCCTTATTACGCACAAAAAAATGAATACTCCCCCTGCTAGCTGGGACCCAGTATAGTGGCAGGCTGACTTGTGGGCCTACTAAGTTGACGGGGACGGAGGGCTTTGTCAACTTAGTCAATATGCACGATTCTAGCTCCAGTGACCGTACGATGTCCATCCAACGGCCGTAGTGCTTCTTCAACCTCTGGTCTTCTTGCTCCAGCCGCCCAAACCAGCACCGGTCGTGCCTCGTGCTCCTGCCTCCCATGGCCAGCTGCTATGTGGCGGAGGCCTCACCGCCCCCTACTACTCCCACCGCTGGCCAGGCCATCCCTCGGGGGGGGGGGGGGGGGGGGGGGGGGGGGGGGGGGGGGGGGGGGGGGGGGGGGGGGGGGGGGGGGGGGGGGGGGGGGGGGGGGGGGGGGGGGGGGGGGGGGGGGGGGGGGGGGGGGGGGGGGGGGGGGGGGGGGGGGGGGGGGGGGGGGGGGGGGGGGGGGGGGGGGGGGGGGGGGGGGGGGGGGGGGGGGGGGGGGGGGGGGGGGGGGGGGGGGGGGGGGGGGGGGGGGGGGGGGGGGGGGGGGGGGGGGGGGGGGGGGGGGGGGGGGGGGGGGGGGGGGGGGGGGGGGGGGGGGGGGGGGGGGGGGGGGGGGGGGGGGGGGGGGGGGGGGGGGGGGGGGGGGGGGGGGGGGGGGGGGGGGGGGGGGGGGGGGGGGGGGGGGGGGGGGGGGGGGGGGGGGGGGGGGGGGGGGGGGGGGGGGGGGGGGGGGGGGGGGGGGGGGGGGGGGGGGGGGGGGGGGGGGGGGGGGGGGGGGGGGGGGGGGGGGGGGGGGGGGGGGGGGGGGGGGGGGGGGGGGGGGGGGGGGGGGGGGGTCATTCTGGTCGCGAACGTGTACGTACATACTGGTCGATGTAGAGGCACGCACGTGTCGTAGTAGAGGCACGCACGTAGCATGTACACGTACGTACAGTAGCCAGGGTGCAAGAAAGTAAATATGACCACGTACGTACATACGGGCGGGGTCTCAAACGCCTACTCGCGCGTACGTACGGCCAGGGCTCGTGTACATGGCTGGGTCGGAACGGAGAAACAGCGTCATCGTTGTGTTCATGGGGAGCCAACCGGCTGGGTCGGAACGGAATGCGTCGTCGTGTTCATCGGGAGGGCTTGGATGGAACAGCCGATGGAAACGAGGCCTGGCGTACCGCAGAACGGAGGAAACGGCCTTGTGTTCGACCGGCCACGTTAGAAACGGGATCCTGTTCATCGGGAGGGGTCTGGCGTACTGCAAAACGAAGGAAACGGACCTCCTACGGTCGAAACGGGGGTCCTGTTGATTGGGAGGGGTGTGGCGTACCGCAAAACGGAGGAAACAGACTTGTGTTGGAGCGCTACGGTCGAAACGGTGGTCCTGTTCATCCGGAGGGGTGTGGCGTACCGCAAACGGGACTCCACGGGATACTGTTCATCTCCACCGTCGACCCCCTCTAGCCTGGGGGGGGGGGGGGGGGGGGGGGGGGGGGGGGGGGGGGGGGGGGGGGGGGGGGGGGGGGGGGGGGGGGGGGGGGGGGGGGGGGGGGGGGGGGGGGGGGGGGGGGGGGGGGGGGGGGGGGGGGGGGGGGGGGGGGGGTGTTCAACCACCCCTCCACGGGCTACTGTTCATCCAACCCTCCACCGTCTACTGTTCATCCTGCCCTCCACGGGGTGGTCCTGTTCATCCTGCCCTCCACGAGGTCCTGTTCATCCAGCCCCAACCGGCTCAAACGATCGGGGTCCTGTTCATCCACCCCCACCGGGACTATTCATCCAAACCCCCCAGCAACGATCACTGTTCATCCAGAGGCAACGCCACGGGGTCCTGTTCATCCACCCCCACCGGGAACTGTTCATCCAAACCCCCCAGCAACGCTCATTGTTCATCCAGAGGCAGCATCGATCGGCTTCAGTTAGCAGCAGTAGCGAAGGAATCGCTCGATCGGGTTCAGTTAACAGCCATCGATTGATCGCTCGGGTTCAGTAACGCGTAGCCTGTAGTGCAATCGCTTGGGTTTAGTTAGAGCCCAACGCCTCGCTCGGGTTCAGTTAGAGCCCAACGCCTCGTACCCACGCACGTGCGTGTACGAGAGAAACGCGCATCGCTCGGCCCCGACCACCCACACCGTAACCGGGAACACCCCGATATTTTCCTCGCCCTCGCTTCTACCACGGTTTTTTCCATCATGGACGGCCCAAAGAATGTCATGCAGCTGCGTCTCCGGCCCGCCCAGGACGAAAAGCCCATTTTCTGTCATGATTTTTTGTCATAGAAGTAGGACCCCACCACATCTATGATGATACCGGGTTTTGTCACAATTATCGTCATAGAAGTGTCATAAGTATGACAGAAAAGATTTTCATTCGGCCCAAAATGTCACGGATGTGTCTTTTTTTTGTAGTGGTAAACGGTACCTGCACACAAAGAACAAATATTTGCAACCCGACGTGTCAGAAGGGTTGTCAATCCCTCCACGGTAAAAAGACAGATAAATTTGTGATAGATTGGATAAATAGCTCTCGATAAAACATGAAATAAAATAAGTAATAAAAAATTGCAGCAAGCTATTTTTGGGTTTTTGGAATAATAGATCTGAAAATAAAAGTGGCAAATAATAGATCGGCAAGCAAATATGATAAAGAATAGACCCAGAGGCCATAGATTTCACTAGTGGCTTCTCTCAAGAAATAACACACAGTGGGTAAACAAATTACTATTGGGCAATTGATAGAAGATCAAATAATTATGATGATATCCAAGGCAATGATTAATATATAGGTATCACGTCCAAGATTAGTAGACCGAAATGATTCTGCATCTACTACTATTACTTCTCACATCGACAACTATCCAGCATGCATCTAGTGTATTAAGTTCATGGAGAAACGGAGTAATGCAATAAGAACGATGACATGATGTAGACGAGATCTATTCATGTAGGAATAGCCCCCATCTTGTTATTCTTAATAGCAACAATACATGCATGCCTTGCTGCCCCTTCTGTCACTGTGAAAGAACACCGCAAGATCGAACCCATCACAAAGCACCTCTTCCCATGGCAAGAAAAATTGATCTAGTTGGCCTAACTAAACCAAAGATTCGAAGAATAAATATGAGGCTATAGATAATCATGCATATAAGAGATCAAAGAAGACTCAAATAATATTCATGGATAAAATTCTGATCATAAACTCAAACTTCGTCGGATCCGAACAAACACACCGCAAAAAGTCATTACATCAAATAGATCTCCAAGAGATCATTGTATTGAGAATCAAGAGAGAGAGAGAGAGAGAGGAAACCATCTAGCTACTGCCTACGGACCCGCAGGTCTATGGTGGACTGCTCACGCATCATCGGAGAGGCACCAATGAGGATGATGAACCCCTCCGTGATGGTGTTAGATTGGATCTCATGGTTCTGGAACTTGTGGTGGCTGGAATTGTGTTTCGTCGACTCCCCTAGGGTTTCTGGAATATTTCGGATTTTATAGGGCGAAGAGGCGGTGCAGGAGACCTCTGTGGGGCCTACAACCCACCTGGGCACGCCTGGGCCTCCTGGCGTGCCCAGGTGTCTTGTGGTCCCCACGGGGATCCCCTCTAGTGCTTTCTTGGGCCCCCCAAGGTGTCTTCTGGTCCAAAAAAATCTCCAAAAAGTTTCGCTGCGTTTGGACTCCATTTGTTACTGATATTCTGTGAAGTAAAAAACAAGCAAAAAACAACAACTGGCACTGGGCACTATCTCAATAGGTTAGTGCCAAAAAATGATATAAAGTTGCTGTAAAATGATTATAAAACATCCAAGAATGATAATATAACAGCATGGAACAAGCAAAAATTATAGATACATTGGAGATGTATCATTGTACCACATTTGTGCATTCTATTCATTCACCTCACAACGAATCGTAACTGTGTTGTTCATCTGTGCTTTTGAAAAGGTTGATCGACCACGTTGTCCATGTCATGGACAATAAGGTACATGGATCATGTCTTACAACATTGGTAATTATTGGTTTATGGACCTCACATTCGAACTTGCGAAGTCACAAACCAGACTAATGCTCACCCTACTAACACCAACTATGAAACACCTTATAATACTACCATCACAACTTAGTCATGTGTTGTGCCGCATTTATGTGTTCTCTAAACTCTACTCCCTAAGTTCCAAAATGTAGTGGGTATAGATTTTTTGAAAAGTCAAACTTTGACCAATTTTATAGAAAAAACTATTTATATGTACAACACCAAGTATATAAAATATGAAACTACATCTTACAATGAATCTAATGATATATGTTCGACATTCTAGATGTAAATGTTTTTATCCACAAACTTGGTCAAAGTTTGTGAGGTTTGACTTGTCAAAAAAGTCTATATGCACTACATTATGGAACGGAGGGAGTAGTATTTACCTCCATACGATCGAGAATGAAGGTCGGATCACAAACATGCAATGTACTCTCTTTCTTTCCAATTTCTGTTTTGCAGCTTCAAATGGTCCCAAATTTCAGCAGTATCTGCACGACACAGATGTGCACTTGAGAGACATCTTCTTGTTACATTATGTCTTTTTTTCAGGCGACAAACACGAGCTAGAATGGCCTATAGTGCACTGTTCTTCACTCTCTCTTAGTCCAATGTGCAATGTCTTGTTTCAGCTATTTTTGTGTCGCCATGGAGACGTCCCGAGATGTCCCATCGCTCACCTCTGTGACCACCCCATTGACCATGACACGCTGCCCGAGACCTCATACAGGACCATTCCAAGGCGAGACCAAGGAAGACCGTGTGGAGACAGAGTTACGGAAGAAGTCGTGGTTCTATTCCAAGTGTGTGGAGGAATATGTGCGGCGTAAAGGTGAATCTGCAGTGGTCGTTACCGTTTGATCGCCGCCCTAGACTACTACCACCGCATGTACAAGGCGGCGAGAGATGAAGGTGACATCACACTTACGTCGGCCTTTAAGGACGTTGCATATGCCCGCGTCAACGATGCACAAGCCTTCCTCGACCGTGTGATCAAAGATGACTCTCTGGAAGCCTCACCCGACTACGAGGTCACTTCCAGGAAGAGGATGATGCCTTAGTATAGTTTCAAACTAGAAAATGCTTGTTCTGCTTTGATTCAAATCCACACATGTGGATCTATGCATGCATGAGTGTGTTATGCACTAGTGAGTCCAAAACATTTGAAGTGCTCAATCATTTGCCTTTTGCAATCCGCTTTAACAATTTGAATGGATATTATTACAAAAACCATATATCATGGTGTCATGAAGTATTGTTATGTTTCTTTGACGAACAAGTCTTGTTATCTCACATATCATTTTTGCTGAATAATCATCAATTGGTATGTCATACATGGTCTAAAAATTGATCTGAATCAGGACAGGTCAATTCACGCATTTTTTAGATGATCGGCGCATGTTTTGGTTCTTGGAAAAAGTACTAAAAATTTGTAAGTTCTTTAGGAAACAGGGAATTCTGGGTAGGCAGTTTAATAGACTGTATATAGAGACGTGGAAAAAGCTGCAGGCGCGTGTGAAACAAAAAAAAGAGTGGATACTAAATTCCTTGGATGCGAATCATCTCCCGCAAATGTCTCCTTGGCACTCTCGCGCCCTTCCAGATTCCGCCCGACTATAAATGCGGCGCCCGCCACGGCGATAGGAAGAACAGTCACATTCATCCATACCATTCCTTGTGCTCGGCCTCATCCTCCCTTCCAAACCCCCCTTTCTGCCTTGGCACCGTTTATCACTCCATGATGCGGCTCGCTACCTCGCTCGGAGGAGGATGCGTCCCAATGCCTAGCCAAGCAGGACACGCCGACGCACATAGCAAAGGTCAATGCCTCGCTATGAGTACCCACCTGACCAAGGAGGGGCTATGGAAACTAATGGAAGTCGCGCTGTGGGAGGCCTTGCTGCCAGCTGTGCGCATCGAGAGAGAGGCAACCACGAAGGTCAAGGAGGAGGAGGAGCGAGCCACCCGCCTGGCGGCCTGGGAGGCCCATGTGGCCGCCGATAAAGAAACTGAAATGGAGCTTTGGCGGGATGCTCGTGCCAAGGCCGAGAGGGTGGAGGAAGATGCCAAAAGGATGGTTCTAAATGCCAAAGTGTCCATCCGACTCATCTACTTCTAGAAGTACAAAGATCAGGTGTACGCTGCCAGCGAGGAAGAGTACCTATGGACACCAGATTATTAGACCAGTGGCTTTGCGCTGGCGTGTTGGCGACGTGCAGATGAGCACCTTGCCAAATGCGAGGTAGAGGAGAAGGAGCTCTCCAACCACTGTGGGAAGAGGCCATGCACTAGGCAAATCGTTGTGTAATGAGGGCAAGGAACTCATATGTTTCAAAATACATATTAGCATCATCTTTGAAATGTGCTACTTGTTTGGATAATGAAGTATTTTAAAAATGTGTAATTCTTGCTCCAAAATGTATGCAATTGTGGAGAAACACATTTCAAATATGTATGCAATTGTGTGTACCAACCCCCACATCATCATTTCTATGGAAAGAAATCCCGTGCAAAGCAATCAACAATAATATAATAAACCGGCAATAGAAATAAATCACTTGCAAGCAAACAATAATCTGAATTGCATCATATCTTTTCTTACATTTCCCTACGAATTCCCTTCCTTACATTTCTTAATTCCACAGAACATTAGTGTTTGTATATGTATTTTAACTTACGTGCGATATGTTTGTATGTATAAAGGTTTTCTAAGCCATGGAAACTGGTTGAACTGGGACAAGCTGAAGATCACCGGTGCTGAGCAAGGTGGCTTTTGCTCCCTCACTACTCCTTGCAAGTTTGCTGCATGGGTTGTGGTGAACAGCTAGGCTCTATACTGAACCAAGATGGTCTCCACAGCCTGCAATAGCACCCCCGATGAAGGCCAGGAGAGATCTTTGTGCGCTCGACATGTTTGGTGCGTGATGAAAAAAGCCAAAGCCCCTTCACTGAGTACTGTTAGTGAAAATGATGTAATAAGTTTCCCCCCTTTTCAGACTATTTGCTTCTCGCTGCAGCCAGAGCACTTTTAGGCATTCTGCCATAAGACTTAATTTTGTTCTTCCTCACCTTCAGCTATAAGGGCGCTTGTTTTTTTTTTGTTACTGAATGCTTGATTTCATTTATATGAATAGAACCGGGGACATGGTCCCTTTCCTTCTAAAAAGAAATAAAAATATAGGCTTTTCTAATTTTGTCTGTAGTTTGACAAATATTAGGAGCAATTTTTTTAGCACTTTATGAATATGAGCTGCATTAATGGATAAATACTCCAATCACTATAAGACTTTTTTGGGATTATTATAAGAAAGTAAATTCAGCACTCTCATAATTATACACCATAGCTTGAGCAGCACGTACAAACTTTGCTACATTTTTTACTAAACACACTGACTGCACTAGTTTTTTAAAAATAATACAGATGCAGATTCTCATGCATACACACATACACTCCATAGTCGACGTTAACGTGTCCTCCCATTTAATAACATCGCCGAAAAGATTATAATAGTTTTTTGGGCCATCGAAGATGGAACAACGTCCGTCTACCAACCTGAAGAAGTGACTAGACTAGCTGTTGTGCTTGTCACTACGGCAATGGTGAACCCTGTACATGGGGCATTCACATGTGACGAGCTGCCTCCTCCTCTACGCACCAAGTGCACATGTTGCTTCACATAATAGAGCCAAATGACACGTTCCCTGCACCTCATTTGGCTCCATTACACAATGTAACAGGTGAGCTAGTGGTGCCCAAAAAGAGCAATGAGTGCCAGCTGTATCATGGAAACACGACAAGATGGCGAAGGGATCCTCCTTCTACCATCTCTTTTGAGACAGGCGCCAAGACCGCCCGCTCATGGATGCTAAGCATCAAGGCCATGGTGACATTCAGATATGACAATGGAGTGGGTCGGGGAAGGCTGAAAGAGAATGAGCTAATTGGTCTTGGTGGCGGTCATCTATTCGGCCATGTCAATGTGGAGGGATGTGGAGTCTCTGAGGATAGAGTATGAGTTTTTTGGTCATGGCGAGGGCGTTCTTATAGCCGTGGGCCGCGGGCGCTGGGTGGGAAAAAGTGGCGGCAAAAGTTGGCGGGCGGTGGGGAAAAGTGGCGTCAATGGCTGATGGTAGTTGGCACGCACCGGCCGCCATCGATTGACATACTGCAGCACTGAAACGTGGCGCCTGCCTTCGTCGGGCGACGAGTTGAGCCGCCCGGACCGATAGACTTTGCTAGACATCATATAAGTAAACAAGTACCAGTAGTTTGATCAATAACTAATCAATGCAGTACTGGCAATGTAGTACGTACTGCGTGCTTGATTTCCTGCATTCGAGGCACAGGAAGCACACATTTTTTTGCCCATTTTAAATTAAATAGTGTAGGGGTTCACCAAAAATTTTCAGGAATACTATCAGAAGTAGATTAACTACTCAGAAAATATCTACGTAGACTTTCAACACTAGATTAGTCAGCTTAAAAAAGAATTAGTTATTTTTCTTATTATATTTCAAGACATTGGACTGCTTAACATTTTCTGTGACACTTTGAATTGTCCCAGAAAATGGACATGCCTAGTGACGCCCAAAAGTGTCACTGAAAATCACGTGAGAACGTCGCCAAAGTTGCCGAGAGCGCTGCCCCGGGAGGAAAACACCTCGTGACGGTGGATTGTCACAGAAAATGATTTTAGGCGACATTTCCTATTTCATCGCTAGGGTTTTTGCCGCTGAATAGAGAAAATTTTATAGTGATACAAAATAGAAAAAATCAATATATCACACAGATACATACGCATATATATGAAATCACCACACCAGAGTAATGGAAAAAACATATTTTTAATAAACATGAAATAAACACATAGGTCATGAACACTTGCCCGACATAGCACTAAATGGCTTGTAAAAACCACACAGGACCCACTCTATAATGTCAACCCAGTGGCCCACATGCTTGGCCAGACTCATACGTACATCTACCATGACAACCAATGGGACACAACGCACCTGTAAGCCACACTGCCGCACACCACCGTTTTAACAATAAGGGTTTCTGTGGTCCAGCCACCCAGGAACCTACCAAAACGTCTATCTACATTTAATGAAGGAGACGATGGGGCATGACACAACACGACAACACTAGTACACGCCGTCATTTCGACCAACTAAGCCCCCAATCGCAAGATTCACACCTTGTACCGAGAATGGCAGGCCCTAACCCGGGCAGGCCAAACGACAGCGACAAGACCACAGAACGGCCAAAGTTGACCGATCAGCTATCCTCATGGCGGGCCCTAACCCAGGCAGGCCAAATGACAACAATGAGACCACTTAACAGCAAAGTTGACCGATCAACTATCCTCGGAGTGATGTACTACAAGAAACAAGGCAACTTGCGACCATCAATATTGGTCACTAAATGGTCATTGTTTTTCATTTGCGAACTTTTTGTGACCAAAAACAGTTGGTCAAAAGTTGACCGTCTTTAATGAAACTTAACGACCTTCTTTGGGATAAGGTCGTGGAAGGTTACGACCAAAATAAAAGGTCGTTGGTTCTACGACCAATTGTTTTGGTCATTGGCAGCCTGCCAGGCCACGTCGGATCCGACGTGGCAATCTTACGTGGCAAAATTGCAACCAATTGAATTGGTCGTTAATTAGAATTAGCCCGGTCCAATTCGGTATTCTACATGGGCCTAGCCCAGTAATTCATCCTTTTTAATTATCATTTTTGTTGTCATTCTGGTCTGCAACATGGGCCTGGCCCAATATTTCAGCCTTTCTGTTTTTGGGCTGAGGCCTTTCTAGCTCAACGGTTCAGTTTTTTTCTAGAAGATGGGTCCAGTACTCAAATGGGTCCCGATTGTCAGGTTGTAGTATGTGGGTCCATGTTTTCAATTCACTAGTAAATAAATAACCAATATCCAAATTAGAACAAATAGAAAGCACACATAATACTTCAAATAACAGCCAAAATAAGTCTGTTACATCATATAACTTAGATACAATGGTAATCACAGCTACAAGCTCTACAAGTGTAATCATAGCCACAAGCTCTACAAGTGTAATCACAACCACAAGCTCTCTATAATTGTAATCACAGTCACAAGCTCTACAAGTGCCCTTTGATAGCTTCCAGTGGCCCCTCGATTTGTATCAGTTTCGATTTGAGGAACACACCAGGCTTCAGGGTCTTCTCCATAGTGCCGACCAAGATCTCACCCTTCATGGGCAGTAGAGTGATGCAACTGAATGTGGCAAGGAAAAGGATTACCTGCCAAAAGACAAATTTATACAAGATATCAGCCTTTTAGTGGTGCAGAATATCATAGAGACACGTTCTTCAACATTACAGGGCATGGAAATGTAAAATTCATTTTTTACAAAGGGCGTACAATTGCAAATTTACTATCCACAAAACTGTCCATGGAAATTTCAAATGTATTTTTTTACAAAGGGCGACAGTTCCATATTTGTTCTAGAAAAAATGAATGAAACAATGAAGTGTAAAAGATGTCAGCCTTAGTGTTTCTACTTCCTACAAATGACTGAGACCATGGCAATTCAACCTTTTGTAAACACTATACTATAACAATATATATTGAGCATGCTACTGAAGAAGCTTGAATTTATGATTTCTATACTTCTACATTATACATCCTCGGTAATGTAGACCTATTTGCTACATACTGTACACGGCAATAGGAGCAAAATTGTAATAAATTCATTAGAGGCTTGCCAATAAAAATGACAAGTTACCTACACACGAGGGAACATAAACTTGAGAGGTTGAGATCGGGGGGGGGGGGGGGGGGGGGGGGGGGGGGGGGGGGGGGGGGGGGGGGGGGGGGGGGGGGGGGCCAATGCATCATAATTATCAGTTTTAAACACTACAACACCAGAAAGTAGGTGTTGCTTCAAATTTAAAGACTCAACCATTCATCATTAAGAGTAGCAATTTAATCTTACTAAACATAGGGGCATGTACAACGTGAGATCACACTACAACCAGAACTTAAACGCAAAGATCCTGGAATTTTAGGCACAACAGCAACTGATTAGATATATGAACAGAATCAAATAACCCATAACTAACAATACCAGAATGGTTGTAGATACAACTGATCACAGAAAAATAATTCAATAAGATGTTAGTGGTTTAATATCCTCAGATATGTAGGTAAAGCAACATGTTTGAGTCATTGATAGGGATGCAAAATCAAAATAGAACATACAAAATCTAGAATAATGAACCACCTGCCCTCATTAGCATCTTAGAATCAGGATACAATGTCCAGGGTATTGCACACAAATGGATATGGCACAAATATGCAACCATGATATTTCCCATGAGATGCTTTCACAAAAGTAATATCTATGATATTACATAACTGACCTTGTTGAATCTAGTCACTTACTACCGTAGACGAGACATCATCCTCAACAACATTAATGTGCACCTGCATCAACGAGTAGCACTGAACTGAGATTGCACCATGGAAACTAGAATTGGCAATCGATTGTTCCAGCAAAGTAATATAAGCCCAGATGCTTGAGATATAATTACATGTCTACAACAGCTTAAAGCGGCAGGAGCTCAAAAACAAGCATTGTTCAAATACAAACAACAACATGGGGACAAAAAAATTAAAATTATGAAGGAGTTGCGAGGGATAAAAGGATGATTATGGGTAGCAGGTGTTATAATTTTGTCCCTTTAAGTTTTGAAAAGAAACATTAAGAACTAGCACTCACTGCTATCTTCAAATTAGCTAACATAACATTTGCCAGAAAGCATGTACAAACAAGACTAGAGTATAAAGTAACAAATATGTACTTGACATTTGTCCACAATATTTATCTCAATTCGAGCAAAAGATCTAACGCATGATTGTGCCACTTGGCATGCTCGACGAATATGTAAACTAATAATGTGATGTACGGTGCAGTGCCCCCTTCACAATCATGCTTATTGCTGAAAGCAGCTACTTTATTTCATTTTCGACGCAGGCAGGACATAAAGCCGGTTGTTGGAATTTTAGAAAGCTATCTACAAACAGTAGCAGTAGAATGTGAGTGAGTAATAGTTAGATTTCTTCCCTACTGAACTGAACTGGAACTGTAATAGTCATAGTCAAAAGCCAACCCAAATAATCGTGTGTTAATGAACATCAACATTGAAAGGCATCACTGCTTAAACTGCTGTGTACATAGATGAGTCAAAATGACCATACAAAAAAGCTAATAACAAATTCCAACTGTATGTACCTTGATTATTAGCACTAAGAAGAAGACACCAATCTTGTCCTGCTAGGTGCGGCTGATGGATTTTTTAGGGTGAAGCTCCAACTAAAACTAAAACTGAAACTGAAAGAAATAAATCAAAAAGAGGCAACAACTAGTAGCAAGCTAGAGGAAGCAGGAACCAAAGCCGAAAGCACTCACTCACATTGCTGCTTCATTTGATTTGATTGAGCACTGAGGAACTCATAATTGATCCTTTTTGGAGCACTTGTGTTCTGTTCTGTTGTGTTCTTGGGGAAGGCCCCAAAGCTAGCTACAAGCAGCTTCTAGTAATTTAGGCACAACAGTGTAAACCCAGACAAATGCTAGTAATTCCATCATATCAAGGACCGTTTTATCAGGTTCATGTGTATACTAATCACTACTGGAGTTCCCAACTCAATTGAGTTCAAGAATAGGTAGTGAGCATAGCCAACGAGTTGTCATGTAGATGTACTCACCTCGTGGTTGTCCTGACCATAGCAGCCAGATCAACGAAAGATTCATGCAGGGCTCCACTTTTTGCGCGTCCGGTCCATGCTCCAGTGGAGGCTTGGGCTCCACCCCCATCCACGACGGTGTTATGCTGCCGTCCTAACCCTAGACGAGCAGTACAAGGGCAGGACTCATCGCGAGATACGAATCAGGGGTGACAGGCGGGGAGCTCGAGGCGGAGGGACACCAACGGCGATGGCGGCGAGTCAGAGTCCAGCGATGGGGTTTGTCTCCTTCGCCGGGAGTGTGCTCTTCACCTCTATCTTCCTCCTCTCTGCCTAGCGGGAGTACAAGATCGCGCACCCCCCTCGTCCCTCTCGCCTCACCAGATCTCGTCGGTATCCCACTCCGGCCGCCTCCTAGGGATGGACGCATCGCTCATGCGGCTCTACGGGGGAGCCAGGTCCCTAGCTCCTCGTCGTCGGTGCGACGCCCGAGGGTCAGATCTGCGAGACGACAAGAGGTGAGGAAGAGAGGGAGGGATGTCACGAGGAGGAGTGGAGAGACTCACCTGAGTCACCGAAGCCACGACGGCAACATACTAGCCACAACCCTAGCCGCTGGGCAGGGTTGAGCTTGGCCGCTGGAGGACGCGCGCGCCGTATCTGGCCCGATGGGAGGAAGGAGCGTAGGGAGGAGGTCATGGTGGTGTGTTGGGCGCCACTGGAGGATGCCGGAATCGGGCGGGATCTGGCGGAATCTGGCCCGTTGGTGGTGGTGGCGGCGAGAAGTGGTGCGAGGCTGTGGGTTGGAGCTTGGGGGAGAGAGGAGTGCAGGGCTGTGGGTTGGGGGGAGGGGAGAGGTGTGACAGGGGGGTGAGGGCAGCCGTTGGATCCGGGAGCATCCAATGGTGTTTGATGCATGATCCGTGTGAGATGGTATGGCCCAATTAGAATGCAGTATGCGTGTACGACGTTATGGCCATTTAAAATTGGTCCTAATCGAATAAAAATAAAGTGCAAAGTCATGTCAGCATTTTATTTCCATTTTTCGAGTATCCAAAATGATTTTTTTGTGAAGAAGCTACCAAATATTTGCACAAGGGTGCATCTTGGAATGACAAACAATGTTGCCTAAGAAATTTTTCATTTTCTCCGCACGGAAAACTCATTTTCCATTTTCCGAGTGCCGAAAATGAGCTTTTTTTGAAGAACCTACCAAATATTTGTTGCAAAATTGGACCAAATCAATTTTCTAAAATATTAGATCATATTTAATGTGTAGTTGACCAAATTGTTGGGTGTCAAAAGCTTTTGGTCCACCTCTCGTGAAAAAGACAAATTTCTGCCGATTTAGTAGGAAATGGGTCAAATTTGAACTACAACTGCCTCATAGTTTGCTCTTTATTTTTTCCAAAAATCATTTCTAGGTACATAAGTATCTATTTAATCAGAGATACCCAAATTTTTGACAAGATTCAACCCGTTGCTACGAACGGTCATGCTCGTCGTTTTGACCACATTTTGAAACAGGAATAAGAAATTCAGAAAAATGAAAAAATGAGAACTTTCGCATTGTGTCATCATATGTGAACTAGTTTCCAGGAAAAATAACAAAGTTGGACTACGGCAAATTTCTTGAAAAATTGTTTTCAGAAACAAGTTAACATGTATGAAAATCTATGGCTTTCAAGGCAAATGGCCAGTGTTATGGCAACATTCATGCCATAGTTCATTCAAATGAGATTACATTTTGCACAAGTTTGCATCTTGGAATGATAAACAATGTTGCGTGAGGAAATTTTCATTTTCTTTGCACGAAAATTGAATTTTCCAATTTTTTAGTGCCCAAAATGAGTTTTTTTGTGAAGGACCTACTATATATTTGTTGAAAAATTAGACCAAATCAATTTTCTAAAATATTATGCCATATTTAATGTACAATTGACCAAATGCATGTCAAAAGCTTTGATCCACCTCTCGTGAAAAGACAAATTTCCGTCGATTCAGTAGGAAGTGGGTCAAGTTTGAACTACAGCTGCCTCATAGTTTTCTCTTTATTTTTTCCAAAAATGATTTCTAAGTACATAAGTATCTATTTAATCAGAGAAACACCAATTTTTTCCAAGATTCAACCACTAGCTAGGATCGGACGTGCCCTCCGTTTTGACCGCATTTTGAAATGGGCATGAAAAATTCAAAAAAACAAAAAAAATGGAAAACCTTCTCATTGTGTCATTATATGTGACCAAGTTACCAGGAAAAATAATAAACTTGTAATACGGTAATTATTTTTAAAAGTTTTCTCAAAAATGAGCTATCATGCGTGAAGATTCATGGCTTTCAAGCCAAATGATCAATCTTATGGCCACATTCATGGCATAGTTTGTTCAAATGATCTCATATTGTGTAGAAGGGTGCGTCTTGGAAAGGCAAACAATGTTGCCTAAGGAAGTTTTCATTTTCTTTTCACGAAAAAATCATTTTCCATTTTTCAAGTGCTCGGAATGAGTTTTTTTGTGAAGGACCTACCATATATTTGTGGCAAAATTGGACCAAATCAATTTTCTAAAATATTAGGTCATATTTAATGTACAATTGACCAAATGGTTGCGTGTCAAAAGCTTTGATCCACCTCTCGTGAAAAAGACAAATTACCGCCGATTTAGTAGGAAGTGAGTCAAGTTTGAACTACAACTGCCTCATAGTTTGCTCTCTTTTTTCGAAAATCATTTCTAGGTACATAAGTATCTATTTAATAACAGAAACACCAAAAGTTTTCACTGGTACACCGAGGTGCTATACAAACGGTTTTTAAGCCCTTTCAGCGACAACATTTTAAATCGTCGCCCAGTGAGTGTGGGCGATAGGGGGTCCTTCCCACACGACCCAGAAACTGTCGGGGATAGGGAGTAGGAATGCATACGTTTTCCAGAACAAAGCGTATGCGATGCCTGCACCTATCCCAAATGTGATTCTTCACACAACTGTTTGGGATATATCTAATATCCCAAACGCTCAATCCTTGCTACACATGTGTGTTGGTATTACCATCGCAGTCGGTATTCTGTGGTGCTTGATGTCTACTACACAACCTTCTTCTTGTAGACGTTGTTGGGCCTCCAAGTGGGGGGGGGGGGGGGGGGGGGGGGGGGGGGGGGGGGGGGGGGGGGGGGGGGGGGGGGGGGGGGGGGGGGGGGGGGGGGGGGGGGGGGGGGGGGGGGGGGGGGGGGGGGGGGGGGGGGGGGGGGGGGGGGGGGGGGGGGGGGGGGGGGGGGGGGGGGGGGGGGGGGGGGGGGGGGGGGGGGGGGGGGGGGGGGGGGGGGGGGGGGGGGGGGGGGGGGGGGGGGGGGGGGGGGGGGGGGGGGGGGGGGGGGGGGGGGGGGGGGGGGGGGGGGGGGGGGGGGGGGGGGGGGGGGGGGGGGGGGGGGGGGGGGGGGGGGGGGGGGGGGGGGGGGGGGGGGGGGGGGGGGGGGGGGGGGGGGGGGGGGGGGGGGGGGGGGGGGGGGGGGGGGGGGGGGGGGGGGGGGGGGGGGGGGGGGGGGGGGGGGGGGGGGGGGGGGGGGGGGGGGGGGGGGGGGGGGGGGGGGGGGGGGGGGGGGGGGGGGGGGGGGGGGGGGGGGGGGGGGGGGGGGGGGGGGGGGGGGGGGGGGGGGGGGGGGGGGGGGGGGGGGGGGGGGGGGGGGGGGGGGGGGGGGGGGGGGGGGGGGGGGGGGGGGGGGGGGGGGGGGGGGGGGGGGGGGGGGGGGGGGGGGGGGGGGGGGGGGGGGGGGGGGGGGGGGGGGGGGGGGGGGGGGGGGGGGGGGGGGGGGGGGGGGGGGGGGGGGGGGGGGGGGGGGGGGGGGGGGGGGGGGGGGGGGGGGGGGGGGGGGGGGGGGGGGGGGGGGGGGGGGGGGGGTAGATCATATAACAATCCCTCAACATGCAACAAAGAGTCACTCCAAAGTCACTAATAGCGGAGAACAAACTGAGAGATTATAGAAGGGTACGAAACCACCTCAAAGTTATCCTTTCCGATCGATCTATTCAAGAGTCCGTAGTAAAATAACACGAAGCTATTCTTTCTGTTCGATCTATCCTAGAGTTCATACTAGAATAACACCTTAAGACACACATCAACCAAAATCCTAATGTCACCTAGATACTCCAATGTCACCACAAGTATCCGTGGGTATGATTATATGATATGCATCACACAATCTCAAATTCATCTATTCAAACCAACACAAAGTACTTCAAAGAGTGCCCCAAAGTTTCTACCGGAGAGTCAAGATGAAAACGTGTGCCAACCCCTATGCATAAGCTCACAAGGTCACTGAACCCGCAAGTTCATCACCAAAACATACATCAAGTAGATCACGTGAATATCCCATTGTCACCACAGATAAGCACATGTAAGACATACATCAAGTGTTCTCAAATCCTTAAAGACTCAATCCGATAAGATACCCCCCCCCCCCCCCCCCCCCCCCCCCCCCCCCCCCCCCCCCCCCCCCCCCCCCCCCCCCCCCCCCCCCCCCCCCCCCCCCCCCCCCCCCCCCCCCCCCCCCCCCCCCCCCCCCCCCCCCCCCCCCCCCCCCCCCCCCCCCCCCCCCCCCCCCCCCCCCCCCCCCCCCCCCCCCCCCCCCCCCCCCCCCCCCCCCCCCCCCCCCCCCCCCCCCCCCCCCCCCCCCCCCCCCCCCCCCCCCCCCCCCCCCCCCCCCCCCCCCCCCCCCCCCCCCCCCCCCCCCCCCCCCCCCCCCCCCCCCCCCCCCCCCCCCCCCCCCCCCCCCCCCCCCCCCCCCCCCCCCCCCCCCCCCCCCCCCCCCCCCCCCCCCCCCCCCCCCCCCCCCCCCCCCCCCCCCCCCCCCCCCCCCCCCCCCCCCCCCCCCCCCCCCCCCCCCCCCCCCCCCCCCCCCCCCCCCCCCCCCCCCCCCCCCCCCCCCCCCCCCCCCCCCCCCCCCCCCCCCCCCCCCCCCCCCCCCCCCCCCCCCCCCCCCCCCCCCCCCCCCCCCCCCCCCCCCCCCCCCCCCCCCCCCCCCCCCCCCCCCCCCCCCCCCCCCCCCCCCCCCCCCCCCCCCATAAGAAAACATAACCCATTACGTTGTCTTCCTTGTCCAACATCAACCTTTTAGCATGTCATATCTTAATGAGTGCTCACAATTACGAAAGATGTCCAAGATAGTATATTTATATGTGAAATCTCTCTTCCCTCAATATTCTTTCATGAATTGTTCAAGTGACCATTACGTGCTAACCCTCAATAAATTTACCACCTCTACTTATTATATGTGAAGTCATTACTCCCCATGGGATAAGCATATGAAACATATATATAATTTCAGATTTATGACATTCAAATCATTCAACCATTTACTCATAGGATATAAGTGAAGCACACGAGTAAATGACAAACTACTCAAAAGATATAAGTGAAGATCAATGAGTAGTTAATAATTATGTAGCTTTGTGAAGACTATCTCTCATTAAAGAATTTCAGATCTTGGTATTTTATTCAAACAGCAAGCAAAGCTAAAGAAAATAAAATGACGCTCCAAGTAAAACACATATCATGTGGTGAATAAAAATATAGCTCCAAGTAAAGTTACCGATGAACGAAGACGAAAGAGGGGATGCCATCCGGGGCATCCCCAAGCTTAGGCTCTTGGTTGTCCTTGAATATTACCTTGGGGTGCCAGATTCGCCTCCCAACCTTTTACCTCAAGGGTAATGTCAACAATAATAGCTCATGATGCCTTACATCCAATTGGATATATATATCAAAATCTTTCCAACACAATGTGCTTGCCAAAGGATAAAATGTAAAAAGGAAAGGTGAAGATCACCAAGACTCTTGCATAAGGTGAAAGACAAGAATAAAAGATAGGCCCTTCGCAGAGGGAAGCAGAGGTTGCCATGCGCTTTTATAGTTGGATGCACAAAATCTTAATGCGAGGGAACGTCACTTTATATTGCCACTTGTGATAGGGACCTTTATTATGCAGTCCGTCGCTTTTATTTCTTCCATATCACAATGATCATATAAAGCTTATTTTCTCCACACTAAAAGATCATACATATTTAGAGAGCAATTTTTATTGCATGCACCAATGACAACTTACCCCCCCCCCCCCCCCCCCCCCCCCCCCCCCCCCCCCCCCCCCCCCCCCCCCCCCCCCCCCCCCCCCCCCCCCCCCCCCCCCCCCCCCCCCCCCCCCCCCCCCCCCCCCCCCCCCCCCCCCCCCCCCCCCCCCCCCCCCCCCCCCCCCCCCCCCCCCCCCCCCCCCCCCCCCCCCCCCCCCCCCCCCCCCCCCCCCCCCCCCCCCCCCCCCCCCCCCCCCCCCCCCCCCCCCCCCCCCCCCCCCCCCCCCCCCCCCCCCCCCCCCCCCCCCCCCCCCCCCCCCCCCCCCCCCCCCCCCCCCCCCCCCCCCCCCCCCCCCCCCCCCCCCCCCCCCCCCCCCCCCCCCCCCCCCCCCCCCCCCCCCCCCCCCCCCCCCCCCCCCCCCCCCCCCCCCCCCCCCCCCCCCCCCCCCCCCCCCCCCCCCCCCCCCCCCCCCCCCCCCCCCCCCCCCCCCCCCCCCCCCCCCCCCCCCCCCCCCCCCCCCCCCCCCCCCCCCCCCCCCCCCCCCCCCCCCCCCCCCCCCCCCCCCCCCCCCCCCCCCCCCCCCCCCCCCCCCCCCCCCCCCCCCCCCCCCCCCCCCCCCCCCCCCCCCCCCCCCCCCCCCCCCCCCCCCCCCCCCCCCCCCCCCCCCCCCCCCCCCCCCCCCCCCCCCCCCCCCCCCCCCCCCCCCCCCCCCCCCCCCCCCCCCCCCCCCCCCCCCCCCCCCCCCCCCCCCCCCCCCCCCCCCCCCCCCCCCCCCCCCCCCCCCCCCCCCCCCCCCCCCCCCCCCCCCCCCCCCCCCCCCCCCCCCCCCCCCCCCCCCCCCCCCCCCCCCCCCCCCCCCCCCCCCCCCCCCCCCCCCCCCCCCCCCCCCCCCCCCCCCCCCCCCCCCCCCCCCCCCCCCCCCCCCCCCCCCCCCCCCCCCCCCCCCCCCCCCCCCCCCCCCCCCCCCCCCCCCCCCCCCCCCCCCCCCCCCCCCCCCCCCCCCCCCCCCCCCCCCCCCCCCCCCCCCCCCCCCCCCCCCCCCCCCCCCCCCCCCCCCCCCCCCCCCCCCCCCCCCCCCCCCCCCCCCCCCCCCCCCCCCCCCCCCCCCCCCCCCCCCCCCCCCCCCCCCCCCCCCCCCCCCCCCCCCCCCCCCCCCCCCCCCCCCCCCCCCCCCCCCCCCCCCCCCCCCCCCCCCCCCCCCCCCCCCCCCCCCCCCCCCCCCCCCCCCCCCCCCCCCCCCCCCCCCCCCCCCCCCCCCCCCCCCCCCCCCCCCCCCCCCCCCCCCCCCCCCCCCCCCCCCCCCCCCCCCCCCCCCCCCCCCCCCCCCCCCCCCCCCCCCCCCCCCCCCCCCCCCCCCCCCCCCCCCCCCCCCCCCCCCCCCCCCCCCCCCCCCCCCCCCCCCCCCCCCCCCCCCCCCCCCCCCCCCCCCCCCCCCCCCCCCCCCCCCCCCCCCCCCCCCCCCCCCCCCCCCCCCCCCCCCCCCCCCCCCCCCCCCCCCCCCCCCCCCCCCCCCCCCCCCCCCCCCCCCCCCCCCCCCCCCCCCCCCCCCCCCCCCCCCCCCCCCCCCCCCCCCCCCCCCCCCCCCCCCCCCCCCCCCCCCCCCCCCCCCCCCCCCCCCCCCCCCCCCCCCCCCCCCCCCCCCCCCCCCCCCCCCCCCCCCCCCCCCCCCCCCCCCCCCCCCCCCCCCCCCCCCCCCCCCCCCCCCCCCCCCCCCCCCCCCCCCCCCCCCCCCCCCCCCCCCCCCCCCCCCCCCCCCCCCCCCCCCCCCCCCCCCCCCCCCCCCCCCCCCCCCCCCCCCCCCCCCCCCCCCCCCCCCCCCCCCCCCCCCCCCCCCCCCCCCCCCCCCCCCCCCCCCCCCCCCCCCCCCCCCCCCCCCCCCCCCCCCCCCCCCCCCCCCCCCCCCCCCCCCCCCCCCCCCCCCCCCCCCCCCCCCCCCCCCCCCCCCCCCCCCCCCCCCCCCCCCCCCCCCCCCCCCCCCCCCCCCCCCCCCCCCCCCCCCCCCCCCCCCCCCCCCCCCCCCCCCCCCCCCCCCCCAAGCTCAAAATATATAAGTGAAGCACAAAGAGCATTCTATAAGATCATACACAAAAGATATAAGTGAAGCACATGAAGCATTCTATAAATCAATGAAGGGCTATCTCATACTAGCATGGTTCTTAAAGGAAAAAACAAAAACACAAAGGACACAAATCATGTGAACAAAACAAAAACCGAGGTATACCGATAATTGTTGAAGAAGAGAGATGGGATGCCAACCGGGGCATCCCCAAGCTTAGATGCTTGAGTATCCTTGGAATATTTACTGGGGGTGCCTTGGGCATCCCCAAGCTTGAACTCTTGCCTCTCTTTATTCTTCTCACATCGGTAACTCCTCGTTCTTCGAACACTTCATCCACAAAAACTTAACAAAAACTTTGTGAGATCCGTTAGTATACTAAAGCAAATCACTACCATTAGGTACTGTTGCAAACTCATTCCAATTTCATATTAGCACTTTATCTACTGTATTCCAACTTCACCATGGTTCATACCCCCCGATACTACCCATAGATTCATCTAAGCGATCAACACATAGAAAACAGAATCTGTCAAAAACAGGACAGTCTGTAGTAATCTGGAAGTTTAGTAAACTTCTGTAACTCCAAAAAATTCTAAAAAAATGACAATTTAAAAAATTTGTACAGAAGTAATGTGCAAAATGTTTCAGACCCATTTGACTTTCCAGTAAAAAATGTAAATTCACGCACTACAGCCAAAGTTTCTGTTTTTGTACTGCACAAAGTAAACAAGCAATCTAATCATCCTAAAACCAAAGCTTGTCACATTATTTTTATAATACAATGGATATATACAAGGGGATAATTATTTTCAGAGAAGCTTCCATGAAAAAATTTACATTGTTTCCATGAGCATGAACACAAGTGCTCAAGGTCGACCCTCACTTCTTCAATGCATAATCTTCCAATCACTTCTCTTATTGAAAAAGTTTTTAGGCATGAGAGGCAAGTAATTTTTTTTTTGTATTTTCATTCTTTTAAATTTTTTTGTATGTTTCACCCACAACCCCCCCCCCCCCCCCCCCCCCCCCCCCCCCCCCCCCCCCCCCCCCCCCCCCCCCCCCCCCCCCCCCCCCCCCCCCCCCCCCCCCCCCCCCCCCCCCCCCCCCCCCCCCCCCCCCCCCCCCCCCCCCCCCCCCCCCCCCCCCCCCCCCCCCCCCCCCCCCCCCCCCCCCCCCCCCCCCCCCCCCCCCCCCCCCCCCCCCCCCCCCCCCCCCCCCCCCCCCCCCCCCCCCCCCCCCCCCCCCCCCCCCCCCCCCCCCCCCCCCCCCCCCCCCCCCCCCCCCCCCCCCCCCCCCCCCCCCCCCCCCCCCCCCCCCCCCCCCCCCCCCCCCCCCCCCCCCCCCCCCCCCCCCCCCCCCCCCCCCCCCCCCCCCCCCCCCCCCCCCCCCCCCCCCCCCCCCCCCCCCCCCCCCCCCCCCCCCCCCCCCCCCCCCCCCCCCCCCCCCCCCCCCCCCCCCCCCCCCCCCCCCCCCCCCCCCCCCCCCCCCCCCCCCCCCCCCCCCCCCCCCCCCCCCCCCCCCCCCCCCCCCCCCCCCCCCCCCCCCCCCCCCCCCCCCCCCCCCCCCCCCCCCCCCCCCCCCCCCCCCCCCCCCCCCCCCCCCCCCCCCCCCCCCCCCCCCCCCCCCCCCCCCCCCCCCCCCCCCCCCCCCCCCCCCCCCCCCCCCCCCCCCCCCCCCCCCCCCCCCCCCCCCCCCCCCCCCCCCCCCCCCCCCCCCCCCCCCCCCCCCCCCCCCCCCCCCCCCCCCCCCCCCCCCCCCCCCCCCCCCCCCCCCCCCCCCCCCCCCCCCCCCCCCCCCCCCCCCCCCCCCCCCCCCCCCCCCCCCCCCCCCCCCCCCCCCCCCCCCCCCCCCCCCCCCCCCCCCCCCCCCCCCCCCCCCCCCCCCCCCCCCCCCCCCCCCCCCCCCCCCCCCCCCCCCCCCCCGCTTTGGGACAAAGATTGGATACAAGAGATGAACTAGGGTTTGAGAGGAGATGATGCTGGTGAAGATGTTGATGGAGATTGACCCTCCTCCGATGAGAGGATCATTGGTGATTACGATGGCGATGATTTCCCCCTCCCGGAGGGAAGTTTCCCCGGCAGAACAGCTCTGCCGGAGCCCTAGATTGGTTCCGCCAAGGTTCCGCCTCGTGGCGGCGGAGTTTCTTCCCGAAAGCTTGCTTATGATTTTTTCCAGGGTAAAAGACCTCATATAGCGGAAGATGGGCACCGGAGGCCTGCCATGGGGCCCACGAGGCAGGGGGGCGTGCCCAGGGGGTAGGGCGCGCCCCCACCCTCGTGGCCAGGATGTGGGCCCCCTCTGGTATTTTCTTCGCTCAGTATTTTTTATTATTTCCAAAAATGACTTCCATGGAGTTTCAGGACTTTTGGAGTTGTGCAGAATAGGTCTCTAATATTTGCTCCTTTTCCAGCCCAGAATTCCAGCTGCCGGCATTCTCCCTCTTCATGGAAACCTTGTAAAATAAGAGAGAATAGGCATAAGTATTGTGACATAATGTGTAATAACAGCCCATAATGCAATAAATATAAATATAAAAGCATGATGCAAAATGGACGTATCACACCCGTATGCAAACCGACAGCTTCCCCAGGAAGCCAAGAGAAAATGTGCCAAGCAGGATTTCTGCAGCTCTTGATCGCAAACATTTTAGATAGAACACCCATATGCAAAGTGAGAGCTATGGTCTTCCCCCTTAAGTTGAGGGAGAATTCGCAGCGCAGGATTTGTGCATCCCTTCAACGCAAACGGTTGTTTTGGATGACCCGTGTGCAACCACGTACAAACAATTTGGTAAGATTTGCATCTGTCATATTGGGTATGTTGCCATTTGTCAAACTGGAAAGATTGACATTTGTTGATCTAGTAACATTGCCATTTGTCAATCCTTGTAACACTGCGATTTGTCAAAATATGCAGCTAAAAATCACTAGCACTATCTAATTTTTGCAACTAAAATTCAGTAATTAAGCATAGATTTCATTCATAGATTAAGCAGTTGTTCTTAATTTATACAAACAGTTCAACTCGATAGCTGAACCGACCAAACTTTTCCCCAATTGTTGCCAACCACGTACTGAAATAGCTAGTTCAATTATATATACTAGCTAATTTTAAGTACGTTGTACAGTTCCACCACATCTATAGTCAGATGAACAGAACAAAATAGCCCCTAAATACTACTACTACGGAGGGGCTTTGTGCTACTTCCGGCAGCCTCTCCTCTACCGAGCGTGCTCAGTAAGAGGCAGAGGAGGAGGAGGAGGAGCCTACTGACGAGCTGGACAAATGCAATACGATGCATGTCGCTACTGCACGTTCAGCGATGCTCGCCAGCTCGAACGCCCACTGCCGCTCCAGACGATCCCTCTCAAAGCGGCCAACTACTCGTAGATCTCCTGATTCCTCACCTCTGCATCGGCGTGTGTTGTGGCCACAGCTGCAGTAAGGCTCTTTGCGTGCACGACGAGGCGGTCCTCCTCCTCCTCCTCCTCCTGCAGGAACTTGATGTAGCGTGCAAGGTCACTGGCGCACGTGCGGGCCGCCACGTCCGCCTCCCTCCTTCGAGCGGCGGTGGCGGAGCGGGTGATGATCCCGGCGGTCGACGGTGGGCTGGTGGCCATGGCGGTCGACGATGGGGTGGCGGCCACGACGGCCACCTCCCGCCTTCGGGCCGTGTTGGCGGAGCGGGTGATGGCCGGCAGTGGGGTGGCGGCCACGACGACCACCTCCCGCCTTCGGGCCGCGGCGGTGGAGCGGGCGATGGCCCTGGCTTTCGACGGTTGTGTGGCGGCAACAGCGGGCGGCAACAGCTGCCGACGGGCACCGGTGGCGGAGTGTGTGGTGGGTGTTCCACGCACACCCAACAGGGACACCACGCGCACTACAGTACGCCGGGGACTGAGCCACCACCGTGGTGTAGCCTCCCAGCTAGAGCTGTCCTCTGATGACGGCGGAGTGGCTGAGCGACGATGATGGACTGGTGCCATTGGCGATTGTGGGAGAAGCAGACAAGATAAGCTACAGGGAGGGAGGGGAAAATACGATGCAGGTCTCGCCAGCCGTGAGGGTTTATATAGCAGGCCGGTAAGCATTGGGATTTTGGGGGATTTCACCGAGTCGGGTGGGAAGCTTGCGCGGGAACCTGCGAGGTTGTGCGGGAACGGGCTCACTGACAATTCATTGGCGCCACTTCGAGCCACCGTTTGGCCAAAAGAACTGTAAGTGCATCTAGTGCCCCTTAGTGTTTTTGGTGTATTGAAGACTTATAAGTCAAGGGACTGATGCGTTTGTGAGTGTACACAGGTCTATAAGTCTATGAGGAGTTTGATATTTTCAGAGAAAGTTGACCCCTAAAAATGAATATCTTCGACTGAAGACTTTGGATTTCTGAAGACTTT